>ML103855.1:47020-257680 GCA_003697995.1 Taxidea taxus jeffersonii
CCCACCCTCATAGCTGCCTCTCATATCATATTTTCCACTGATGTGCTACAGATTCATAAATGTAGTGACACTAAAAACAACTGTTTCACTAAGGCTTTAAAAAATTCTTCACAACGCTACATTTGTAAGATCTTGTCTTCAGCTGCCTCAACATTTCAAACTTTCAATGCACAGGCCATGTGTATTTTTCCACCCTCCAAGTTATTTCCTTACCAATGTCACCATGAAGCAGGGATGTCAGAGGTGGGCATAATTATACTGTCAAAAAGATAATCAGTTTTTCTTCCACTGCTGGAAGACAGAGCCAGGAATGAGCCATGGCATCAGTCTAGGAGACAGATTTATAATTACAGGTTTTTAAAGCTCCTAGTGGGAAGTGCTCAACATCAAGTGGAAAACAGAAGGAGCAAAACTGGAGGTCTTGGCTGGTGCCACAGTTCTATAGGTGAGGTCACAAGAGTAACTACAGGTTTTTAAAGCTCCTAGTGGAAAGTGCTCAACATCAAGTGGAAAACAGAAGGAGCAAAGCTGGAGGTCTTGGCTGGGAGGTGCCACAGTTCTATAGGTGAGGTCACAAGAGTAACGGTGTGAATTTCAATGTTTCTCTTTTTTTCATGTGACACAGAAAACTAGAATATTGCAAGATAAAGAAAGGAACTGAAACGTTGAAGATAAGTATAAATACTGATAGGGAGATATGGCACAGCAGGTGAATGTATTTGGGATAGATTATACAAAAGAACAAGAATAAACTACCATGTCTGTCAGAATAGATGGATCTAGAAATAGTTCAATCCTCAGGGCCAATGTGATCATAACAATTTGGTTTTCCCCACAGGTCTCAAGCTTATCTATGTTTTTCCAAAAAGCAAAGTTGAACAAAACAAAACTTGGGAGGAATCCAAATGACCCATATTAAAAGAATAATATGGGAAATAATGTTAATACTACTTAATTCAAATTTCCCTACTAAGCCCATAGGCCAGTGTTGCTTGCATCAGACATACTTGCATCAGAATCACCCTGGAGTCTTTTTAAAACAACAAAAACAGGAAGACAAAAATTTACTTCATCATAAGGGAATCTCCATCTAAAATCATCTCCCCCCATGATCTAGATTCACACTGAAGGTGAATATGGTGATTTTGTACTCAGCAACAAGGACTGGAAAAAACAAGAGCTTGAGAAATGGTATTTTCATCCAAGAACCTTTATTGAGTATCTTGCTGCCTTTCTTGACTCTCTGCAGTTTTTACGTATCAGCTGACCAAACAGCAGGTACACAGCTCTGATTCCAGAAAAGAGCGACCCAGAACATAAACTTGGTAAACCACCTCCTCACTGGCATCCCCTCCTCCCATTCCCACCCACCACGCAAGGGAGCTTAAATCTCAGTAAAGTCTTTTCAGGCTCAACATCAAGTGGAAAACAGAAGGAGCAAAGCTGGAGGTCTTGGCTGGGAGGTGCCACAGTTCTATAGGTGAGGTCACAAGAGTAACTGTGTGAATTTCAATGTTTCTCTTTTTTTCATGTGACACAGAAAACTAGAATATTGCAAGATAAAGAAAGGAACTGAAACGTTGAAGATAAGTATAAATACTGATTATGGGTTTGGGGTTGGCAACTTCTTGATCCCTAGCTCCATTGCTGAAAAAGTCTCTTCACCACATATGCTTTCCAGGAGTTTCTGATGCTGTGCTCAAGAGGTTTCTCTGCTGTGCTTCCAAAGTGTTTGCAAATGGCCAAGTACATACCCCCTAGAGTTACTGCCTCCTATTCAACTTGAGCAGCTTTATCTGTTTTACACAGTAACCTTCTGTTTCGATTATATTTAAAGGGTTCCACCGTATGCGCCTCATTCAAGTTTTGAAACCCATTTAGGTTTTAGGAGTCACAATTCTATTCTAAGCAACGGTGCCAACCCTGTACCACATTTATTGTGTGACTCTGTCTAAGCCAGAGCACTGGTAGAATTTTGCTCATAAAAGAGAGAAGCTGTGCTTCATTCCTCGCAGGATAAGTATGATGGTGAACAAGATAAATGCTAAAATTACTCAGAAATAAACACTGTGTATTAAGTGTTATAACCACACATCAATAGACTCCATTTTAGATTGTGGTTTTAGGGTGCTAGCAGATTTGAACCCCCATTTGCTTAGTTGACTAAGACTTACTTCTTGGTAAGATGGGTTCTTCCAGTAGAGAGAAGAGGTAAAAAGAAATGAATGCATTTTATCACTTTTTAAAAGATCCTTCAGTTTACTATGTCAAGAATAGATTATTTGGTGGGAAGATACTAACAACAGGGAAACCAGTAAGGCCTCTAGCACCATAATTCAATATTACAAAGCAAAGCTATGGAAATAAACAAGTTTCCCATAGATGCCTTCCCAGAGATCTGCTCTGCCACACCAGAGGGGAATAGAGCAGCACATAAGCCTATAGAACAAGACTGTCTTGGTTCAAATGCCAGTTTTGGTCATTATAGGAGACTCTGAACAAGTTACTTGATTCTGACATCTGTTTTCTTAGGACACTAAAAGTAGTACCCATCTCAGAAAATTATCAGGAATAAAAGAATAGGTGTATGTGAAATGTTTAGGACAGTTCCCACCAGGCAGTAAGTTTCTTGGCTGGCACATGAAAGATCTAAATGGGACCCCTAGAGGGCAGCAGAAGAAAAAGAACAAAAGTGAAAGCATAGAGTGCTATATTCACATTCGTTAGCAAGGAACATACAGCATCTGATGAGAAAACAAGAACAAACACAGAGAACCCTTCTGTGAACCATGCAACATGAAGGCTGAGCTCAGGGTCACATATAGCCTGCTATTTGTTCTTGATAACAAAGATATCAGTAGAGACAGTAGCAGTGACTCAACCAAATCTGGTAATGAGAAGGATCCAGGAATTGATCTGGGAACATATTTCCAAATGACTTACACAGCCAAGAAGCTGATTTTGGCTGTTGGCTGGGAGCTCAGCTGAGGCCCATTTTCTGAACTTCTCAGTGCAATCGAACATGCTTCCTGCATTTGGAGAATTGCCCACCTCCTTTGCAGCTAGAACACTGGGCTCTAACACAGGCCCTGACAATCACACACACCTGAGCAAGGTTTTGAATCAGAAGCATGTGTTACAGAGAAACAAGTGCCATCTGGGGTCTATTCTGGTAAGAATGGCAGCAGGTAAATCAGTTTCCAGAGGGAGGGGTGGTCAAGGTCACATACCAGCCAAGACCCAGAACCAGCAATATGTATGTGCCTGGCAGAAGCAATAGAGCTCTTTCCACCAGAGCAATTCTTCAATGTGATTCTGGGCATTGGTCCTGGCCAGGGCCTCCCAACCCGGTTTCTGGCCTTCTGCGTAATCTTAAGTTCAATCAATTCCTTTTCTGATCATACTAAATTTCAATTAGTAGCAACTAAGGACTCTGACAGAGAAAAGCAGGGTGTTTTTTGCCCCACAGCATGCCCCACAGATCAGGTCCGACACCTCTGGAGAAAGGAACTGGAAGCCAGAATGGCAGAAATTATTTTAATAAGCAATGTTGTGATACTCAGAGTCTGAATAGCACTACTTCATTTGCCAGGTGACAAAGTTCTACATTGAGCAGGAAAATGACCCCTTGCCCACTTTCCCATGGAATGGAACAGAGTCCTGGCACCAGGGAGGCTCTGGGGAAATAGTCTTCCAATATCTGTTAGAAGTTCAAATTTAAACAACAAAACAACAAAGTTCAAATTCTTTTTTAGTAAAATCAACATAGAAAGAGACCCCTTATGAAGTGGATAAAAGTGGACTGCTTTGGTTGAGGTGGGACTTGGAGCTCATGGGGGGCCCTAGTAGATCCCTACAACCACTTGGAAATCAATCCGCAGGACTCAATGATGGTGCCCAACAGGGAGGCTCACTGAGTCTGTGAAACCCAGGAGACCATGGAGAATGTCCTGAGAGGACACCTGGCAGAGGCATGCCAGACATGCTGCAGGTCCCAGGTGAGGATATTTATCTCTAAACACATTCTTTGAGGGCTCCCAGAAAGCTGGTAGGGAGAAAAGGTTGCAGGGACTTCAAAGATCGGGGACAATTAACCAGAGGGTTTTGAATATTACACAATTAGTATCTTTTATAATGCAATCTAATAATGAAGCCTGGAGAAATTTTGCCTGCACATCTTTTTAGTTACCTATATCTTATTAATGGTACATTATGCACATTCAAGGTAAGTTGCATTAAAACGTAGTAAACTCATTCATTAATTTCTGTTGTAAACTCAGCCTTGTGGGAGAGCAACTTAAGTTAATCATGATTCCTCTCTGCCTGGACCTCCAAGGCTCATCCATGCCCTTCTATCCACCCCACTGAAAGGAACTCTGATATTTCTCAGAGCCCCAGGCATCTCCTGGCACCACCTTCTCTGGATTCAATCTTTGCCTGCTGGTCTTGATGTCCTTTCAACACGTTAGCTGCCTTTTTAAAACAAATCACCGTGGGTATTAGAATGGAAAGGTATGAGCATGGGAAAAATCTGGGGCTCATAACCTTACTGGCAATGGGATTTCAGGAAAGTTGTTTAACCTCTCTGAACATCCAAATGGATATAATAACAAAACCTAGTTATGGATAAGGTATCTCTAGTGACAGGTAGGAAGCCCTGGACCTAGAAGTCATACAAAAACACTACCCACTTTAATGAAGCCATTTACTTTCTCAAGAGCACACTCACCTTCCAGGTCTGGCCCTCTCACCGCCTTGGTCTCCCAGTCTGATAGCCAGGACCAGGTGAGAGCAGATCCCAGACACTTCAAAGACATTACATCAAGAAGATCTAATGCAAATCCCAAACAAATAGAAGAGTGTAAATGAGGAAAACTGCCCAACTAAGGAAATATCCAAAATGTGCCATTAAGACAAAGTTGGGGGTTGCCTGGATGGCTCAGTCATTAAGCATCTGCCTTTGGCTTAGGGCACGATCCCAGGATCCTGGGATCAAGGCCTGCAGAGATCTCAGGTCCTGGGATCCTGCTGAGCAAGAAGCCTGCTTCTCCCTCTCTCACTCCCCCTGGTTGTGTTCCCTCTCTCACTGTGTCTCTCTCTGTCAAATAAATAAATAAAATCTTTTCTTTTTTTTTTTTCTTTTCAAAAAGAGAAAGGGCGCCTGGGTGGCTCAGTGGGTTAAAGCCTCTGCCTTCGGCTTGGGTCATGATCTCAGGGTTCTGGGATTGAGCCCTGAGTTCGGCTCTCTGCTCAGCAGGAAGGTTGCTTCCCTTCCTCTCTCTCTGCCTGCCTTTCTGCCTACTTGTGATCTCTGTTTGTCAAATGAATAAATAAAATATTTTTTAAAATAAATAAATAATAAAATAAAAAAGAGACTTGGGGGGCAAATCGCTTGTAGGACAAAAAACACAAAAGACAAGATTAAGAATTATAGATGAATCTGAGGTGATCATAGGTCACTACTTTCCCCAAAGGCAATCCTGGTTTATCCTTGTTGCCACAAATAACTATCAATACCACCTTGCTTCACTCTCAAGAGAGGCGCAGTTTGGATGAGGAATTGTATGGTCATAATGCAGGCAGGCTCAAGGGGCATACAATGATCTAGTTAAGGGAGTGGGTTGGAAACCAGACAGGGAAGTGGATAACATCTGGGGTAGTAAGCTATATATAATACAAATGGCTATAAAGGTATAAAGACCTTAATGTCTCAATCAGGATTGAGATTGCAGGATTCCTTCAGTAGTAGGAACTAGAAAATGTAACTAGACACAAACTACAAGTGTAAGCTGATGGGCCACACTCAAAAGCAGAAGATGGGCAAAACACCTGGGGAGGTGAGTATAAATACAGAGCTAGAATTCTGAAGGCCTCCCACTGCCTTGTCATAAAGTCCAAACTCCTTAGCACAGCAGGATTCAGCTCCTGCCTACTGCTACAATCTTTCCATAAGTAAAAGTTCCCCTATATGCCAACAGTGTCTCAAATGCAGCAAAAGGCCATCCTTGCTTTTAATTTGTATTCTTGGCCTAAAGTGCCTTTTCTGTTGTGTCTTCTGGATCATTCCCGCTTCTCAAAATTGGGATGCTTAGAGATCCCCTCCCCCAGAAGTCTCCGACCAGATTAGATTAGGTGACCATTCTCTGCACTTCTAAGATCCCTTTGTTCTATTCCTTATTATCATGGCGATAACTCCATCCTATAAATAATCATAACTTAATGTTTCTCCCTTAATTGAAGAAAAGGTCTTATTTCATCTTCGTATTACTGTTGCTTAATATACAACTTGACATGTAGTTGGTCCTCAATATATTTTTACTGTTTGAATAATTAATTCTGTCTCAAGCTAATTATGCTAGAATTATTTTTTAATTTTTTCCACCTTAATAACCAAATACAATGACCAAATTAATTGGTCAACCAAACCCATTGCTTACCCTTTAAATTAGGATCTTAATTCAAATTTGGACTACTTCAATGGGTTCTTATTGGATTTCCCAATTTAAGTATCCTTCAACTCCATCCTTCATATAAATGTCAGATGTCTCTTCTTTAAATGCCACTTTGGTAGGTCATGTCCCTGCCCTAAAACTTTAAAGAAGACAAAGTTTTATAAACAGTAACAGGACTATAAAATGGTGGCAACCGCTTTGAAGAACGATTTTACATTATCTCATAAAAGGTGAATATCCACATACCTTATACCCAGAATTTCCACTCCCAGATATATACCTTAGAGGAACTCTTACACAGAGCACAAGAGAGAATACACAGCAGAAAATCCTCCTATAGGAGAGTTTTTGCGATGTAAAACAAACAAAAGAATAAAAAACAGAAAGGTAAAAAATGAGAGAGTCACAAAAGGTTGCATCATACAGTGGTGAAAATACACTGGAGCTACATGGACAACATGACTATATCTTAAAAAGGTAGTATATGGGAAAGGCATACAAACAGTATGACACCATTTTAATAAAACTCAAAACAAGCAAAACTACATTGTTAGTATGTGCTAAAATTACCAACAGAATGATAACCATGACTTAAAGAAAAATGGTTGCCTCTTAGGGAGAGGCAGAAGAAGAAAAGCACATGATTCAAGTAATGCATTAATACATTTTTTTTTTTTTTAGTTGGGAAGGAGGGTCATGGGTGTTTATTTTTTTTTGTTATGTTACTGCATTCTTTTGTATATGTCAAATATTGCACAATAAAGATATTTAAAGGGTAACCAGTAGAACCAGAGTAGTTAATTAAAATCAGTAGGGAACAGACAGCCTTCTGGAAATTGCAAAGAATCTATGTCCTCCAAGGGAAGGCTGCCTAGATCCAGCCTTTCACTTTCAGGCATTGGAGACCTGTCTTGACTAGTCACAGATTTACTCATGCTCTCTAAAACATGCATGAGCCAGAGAAAGACATCAGAATACCAATGTACATGTTTATAATGAAAAAAACAATTCACATAACTCATCTAGCATGTTTAGCATATCCTGTATCTGTAGTCAAACTACATAGAAAGTTAAATTATAATCAGAAGGCTCATTATTGACCTTCTGACCTTCCACAAGAATTTTTGGTCAGAGGGGCTGGTTTATTAACTTATCATGCAACTGTAAAAATATGCTGCAGCTATATGGAATATGAATACATCTTAGAAACTTAATACAAACTCTAGATTCATATTTATACCTGCATGGGCAAACATGCATGGAAATTAAAAGTTCACTGTGTGAGCACGGGTCAACATTAAGGAACCAGGCAAAATGAGAATAATAAAAAGCCAAGGCTCGGCTTCCTTTTGTCTTTAGTAGGGTCCAATATATCACACCTGATGCTACTCTTACTCCTCACACCCAGGATAGACACCATTCATCAATACTGGTGCTTTTTTCCCCATAAGATTGCCTCACGATCCCTCTCAAAGCATTCCAGATTGCCACTGCTAACTGGGTTGGTATGTGAACTAAAAGCTATGGTCTGTAATTCTGAACAGCTAAAATTAAATATATTTATATTTCCATAAAAGGCCTTCTACAATCTGACCACAAACTACCCAAAATCCCTTGGCTCCATTTGAAATGGTCTACTCTCTGCCTCCTCCAAAATGTTCTGTTCTATTCACACATGCTCGTCTGTGCTCACTCAAATGCTCCCTACACACCCACACACTCACAAACTCACACACACCACCCTGGAATGTCCTCTCTTCTATGTCCTGCTTGAAACTAACTTCTATAAAGCTTTCTGACCATTCCTGCCCAGAAATGCTGTTTCTCTGCTTCTGAAGACCTGATATTTGCAGGTTACTTGGGATTCACTGTCTGGTATGTAGTTGTATTTTTAAGTAATTCCCTGTTATAATCCATGTGGTCGTTAAGCTTCTTGAGCACAGAAGTATACTTCTTTAGATTCCCTACAAAACTAGCATGGCCTCTCACACTGTAGATGCTCAATGAATAATTAATTGTTCCCTTAATTTTTTTTTAAAAGATTTTATTTATTTGACAGACGGAGTTCACAAGTAGGCAGAGAGACAGGCAGAGAGAGAGGAGGAAGCAGGCTCCCCGCCGAGCAGATAGCCCGATGCAGGGCTCGATCCCAGAACCCTGGGATCATGACCTGAGCTGAAGGCAGAGGCTTTAACCCACTGAGCCACCCAGGCGCCCTTCCCTTGATTTTTTTTCTGTACTTTTTTCTGTACTTAAAACCCAACCTGAAACATGAAAAAATAATTAATACTCTCTTTAATTATGATTATATGTAGACTTCCAATCCAAAAAGGAGTAAAAAGTAGAACATTTCAGAGGATTTAGGTTCTAATTGCACTTTTAAATGAGTTTTTCACAGTAAATTGGTAGTGGTGCTGGGAGAGGGGTATGATGGGTATCAACTTACTAAAACATTCAAGAGGGTAAATGTGTCAAGCCCCAGAAAAATTTTTGCTGAATTTCGCCATTTTTCCCTCCTACATAGAATGTATTTTGAGTGAAAATACCAGGATAATAAACTGGGTAAGAGGAAGTTTTGCTTATTTTTTTGTATGTAAAAGATTTATGACTGTTATAATGTTCACTGTAGAAAATCTAAGAAAACACAAGAGACATTTTTAAAAAAAAGAGTCCTCAGAAATCTCACCACCCGTAACTACATTTTAGCATACATATATTCTTCCTTTCTTTTCTAAATGCATATATGCATCTGAAATATATACTCTTACTAACAGGATCATCTTTATTTACAACTTGCTTTTCTATTCTTTCATGGAGTCTTTCCTACATCCATGAATATTGCTATGCATCATCCTTTCCAATACCTACACTGTACTATGTTGTTTGTGCCCTTGACTTGGCTCAAACAAAAGAGAAAGCTAATCAGATTGTGGAAACTAAGGAAAAGTTGGATAATTGAGGAAAGAGCAAGGATGCAATGGAGCCTCAGGAACAATTAGAACCAGAAACCCCAAGAACTTGAGACTTGTTTCTTGGATCTACTTTACTCTTTCACTCTAGCATGGATTTTTCCACACAGCAAGAAACATTGCTCTAATTGTACTGGCTACATAATTTTCAGAGTACAAAGTTCAAAATCTCAGGGAAGATGCTCATTACTTAATATCCACTCCTGGGTCAACTAGCTACTAGTATATGGCAACTCCCATAGCAGCCATTTGAATAAGCAAAGGCAGGTCCTATGAGAACAGAGCTACTGACAGAAGAAATTACAGATGTTCATCATCATTCACGGAATCAAATCCTATTAATGGACATATAAGAGGCTTACAATTTTTAATTACTATACATAAGGCTCAGTGAATATTTTAAATTTTAAATTAAGCTCACGACTATGAAAATTCTCACACATTTCCAGCACATACCTGATAACATCCTTATATTCTAAACTTCAGGCTCATTCAACTTATTTATTCATTCAATAAATCTCTTTAGTATCTACTCTGTGCCAGGCTCTATTCTAGGCACTAGGAAAACAGCAGTGAACAGTTAAAAGGCTTTTGAGAGGAAGAGTTTGGGCAGCTACTGTGTATACTTTGAAATTAGAGCTTTCAGGATTTGTTAAGGAACTGGACATGGCATATAACAGTCAAATCTTTCCCTGAGCAAATGGTGAAGACCAGAAGAGGAGCAAGTTAGAATAGATCTGTTTTGAGCATGTTAATTTGAGATTCAATTTAGACTCCCACGCAAAGTTTTAATTCAGGAAATTCTTCAAATACATGGAGATTCAGAGATTGGGGAAATAAAGGGAACCAAGCAAAGGAGCCAAAGGTTGTCACTGAAGAAAAACAGGGAATAATGCCTTGTAAGGCAGTGAAGAAAATTCAAGGAGCAATGAGTGAAGGATTTTGTTAAATGCTGCTGACAGATAAATAGGATGAGGATGGAGAGAGGACCACTGAATCTGGAGAACTTAGCACCTATCAGTCACTTCTGTGGAATGGTGCAGTGAAGAGAAATGCCTGTTTAGAACAGAATCAGGACAGTGAGTATAGTTAACTCCTTTGCTAGGTTTCATTCTCAAGGTGAACAAAAACTGGGGATACAGCCGAACAAAGAAGTGGGCCGAACAAAAAAGACTTAAGATGGTGAAAATATATCTGTATAATGGCAAAAATAATTCATTATTAAGGGAAAGGTTGTGGATGAAGGAGCAGGCTGGAACAAGGACTGGAGCAAATCACTGAGTCAGCAGGAGGGAAAAGGATTCAGAACACAGGGTGGGTATAGGAGCACAGAGGCAGATGGTGGGAAAATGCAGTGTGGGAGATGGAAGTTCACTTCCAATGCTTCAGCTTTTCCAGTGAAAAGCAAGCCAGTTCATGGTTGAGAGTGGGGCCCAAGGAGGAGGTGTCAGAGGTAACTGGAGAGAAGACAAAAATAAACTGGCTACCTGAGAGACTGGGAGAATAATGGACTAGACAAATGCAGCATGGCTGCAGGGCAGCCTTCAGATGCCTTTTCAGATTTCATGATCATGGGTGTAAAGTGAGTCCAGCCAGTGCGGTTGTGGGTTTTTCTCCAGCAATGTACAGCTATGGGGGCAAAGGAGTGAAGCAAAGGAGAATAGGATTTTAGTGGGACTTTGGTTTTTCCAGATGAATATGACAGGGCAAGCAAGAAACAGGAGAGTCGAGTAGGAACAGGAGAGTCGAGTAGGGATGTTAAAAAATGACTTTAAGGGGCGCCTGGGTGGCTCAGTGGGTTAAAGCCTCTGCCTTTGGCTCAGGTCATGATCCCAGGGTCCTGGGATCGAGCCCCGCATCGGGCTTTCTGCATGGCAGGGAGCCTGCTTCCCTTCCTCTCTCTCTGCCTGCCTCCCTGCCTACTTGTGATCTCTGTCAAATAAATAATAAATTTTTAAAAAATCTTTAAAACAAAAGTGACTTTAATTAGGTGGCTCATGGCCTGCTCTCTCAGCCCACACACTTTTCAATGGCTTCTCAAAGTCTAGCTGTATGAGTTTCCTATCACCGCTATAACATATTACCATGCATTTAGTGGCTTAAAACAACACACATGTATGATCTTACCGTTCTATAAGTTGGAAGTTTGGCACAGGTCTCAATGGGATAACATCACTGTGTCAGCAACATCATTTCTCTTTATGGAGGCTTGGAGCAAGAATGTTTTTTTACCTTTTCCAGTTTCTGGAGACCTCATTCCTCTGTCTTCAGAACAAGCAATGTAAACCCTTCCTACATTGTATTACTGACCTCTTCTCCTGACTCCCTATTCTACTTTTAAGGTCCCTGGGATGATACTGGGCCCACCTGGATCCTCCAGAACCATCCCTTTAAGGTCAGCTGATTAACAACTTCAATTCCATCTGCAACCACAATTCCATTTTGCCCTGTAACAGCATATTACAGGTGCCGGGCATTAGGATGTGGACATCTGTAAGTTTATCATTCTGCCTCCCAGAATGCATAATGCCAAAGTATTCTATAAAAGCATCATACTCCAATGTAGTATGAAAAGGACTTTTCACCACTACCCCACTAGTTCTAGGTACTGTGGTGGTGGTGGTGGTTTTCATTTTGACAATTTGTCAGTGGGCAATGATATCACATATAGTTTTAATTGCACCTACTTAATTATTAATGAGTCTAAGCATATAGTTGAACTTTTATTCTGTGAAGAAAATCTGTGCCCTCTGCACAATTTTTAAAGGTCTTTTTTGTTTGCTTTTTAATAGCCAAGAGATATTAAATCTTTGCCTAGCATATATGTTGTAAAACATGACCTATTTTACAGGTCATCATTAGTTGCTCAACTTTTTTTTATTACCTAGTCAAATCTGTCAAAATTTTTTGGGTGGGTGGGGGTTCTGGCCTTTGTGTTCTGTACAGAAAAGTATTCTCTATTGTAGGAAAATAAAATTTCCCTGAATTTCTCAGTGCTTTTTTAAAAAAATATTTTATTTATTCTTTTGACACACACAGAGGCAGAGAGAGAGAGGGAGAGGCAGGCTCCCCGCTGAGCAGAGAGCCCGATGCGGGGCTCGATCCCAGGACCCTGAGATCATGACCTGAGCCGAGGGCAGAGGCATAATTCACTGAGCCACCCAGGTGCCCCTTTCTCAGTGCTTTTGTAAAAAGTCTCCTAAGACATGGAAATATAGAAGATAGGAAATGTTTATTTTCACCTCCCCTAGAAGGATTTTGCTTCACACATACCATGAGAATTAGATCTGTAGCCATTTGTCTAGTGAATTACTCTAATCCAAGAGGGCCAAATGGTTACAGCCTGGGCTAGGAATCCAGGCAAGGCTGCAAGGGGCCAGGAAAATGGGAGCTCATTCCCCCTAGGAAATTACATTTTAAAAACAAGGAAGCCCAGACTTTAAACACATACGTAAGTCAAAAAAAGATGCAGACACCTAATATTTCTGTGCTTCTTTAGAAGACATATTTATATTCCAGAAAATTAGAGTGAGAACCAAGGACCCCTTCCATACCTTCTAAAGGAGCAAAGGGTTTTGTTCTCTATTTCAAGAGGGGAGAAGAATAGCTGTCTCTCCCCCTATAAACAAATAAGGAAAATCCATATAGCCAACTCACTGTGTCCTAAAGTGTGACCTGGTTTAACTGGTTTTCATTACGTTACCCCAGGTGTAAGGGCTAGGGCAGGTAAGTTTTCTCACTTGTTATTACTCCGAGGTAATTGTAAAAAAAAACAAAAACTATCTTTTATCCAGAAGACGTCATATGTACATCCAGGTTTAAATTAATAAAGAGGAGTAGTAAAAACCCAACAGCCACTCCAAAATTATAAAAAACATTCTATCTTCTGGTAACTTATAGTTTCATTTCATACATTTCAGTGTCGACCCAACTGTGTTTTATTTGCTTTATGGACAGAGTGAGACATGGATTCAGTTGTTTTTCCCCACAAATGGTTCTCTAGTTGCCAGAAGCTCATTTATAGAAAAAAGCACTTTTCCTTTGTGATTTGAAATCTCGGTGGGGTGGGAAGCACACAGTGACATTTTATTCATATTTCATAATAAGGAAATCCAAGGGCCAAAAGGATTAACTGATTTAAGATTACTAAGAACCACTGGTAAAGCCAGGGCTAAATTTTTCGTCAAGTGGTCAAAATTCTCTCCTTCTCTCTCTCCCTGCCGGGAGGTCGGGACAATAGAAGAGTGGAGAGTGTTTCTGTAGTTCTTTCCTGGTAACTAGTGGGTTGTTGTGCCCCAAAAAATCTACAGGAAAAAACGATTTTAAGATGATGACATGGTGTGACATTTAGCACTGATGACCTATTTTGAGCAAAACACAGTATCACTAGCACTTTCTCCTTACTACAGATTCCCAGACCCGATTCCAAAGTGACTTGCATCTTCTTCCTTATCTGAACGCTGTTTTGTCCAATGGTAAAAGCTTAGGAAATTTATAAATATGTAAATAAAGCACTATGACTTCTTAAGTATAAAATTAAAGAAGAAAACTGCTGTCAAAACTTTGACTTCTATATATAAAAAGTAAGCAATTAAAAAAAATTAACCTATGAATTACTTTTTCAAGGACCATTATTCAAAACTCCTTAAAAAAGAATTTTCCCCATGACCAACTTCATACAATCACAAACACAGTACTGTTTTATTGTTAATCCTTAAATATGTGTTTAATAAGTCTGGTGACTTACTTACATCTTTTATTTAAGGATCCCTCCAAGATTTCAACTGAAATGAAAAAAAAAAAGCATCATGAAAGTGATCCAGCCCCACACTGAATGCACAGTTTGAAAGGGCCACCAACTGAGCAGAAAGTGAGATACTTGTATACTTAGAAATACCACAGACTGCTGAAGGTCACGGGCCATATGAGTTGTGGCTATGTGAAGACCACCATCCATTTGTGCCTCTGACTTACCTTTAACTCACAAAATGTAGGCATGCCTGGTAAATTTGTGCTTGCTTTTTCTACTTGTTTAGACAACTTTCAACACCATTAAAAAATATTAAATTAAGTGGAATACTGCATATATACCACCCTTATGACATCACATTTTTTAATTCATTCAACCAATGTCACTGAACATGTTTTTTATATGTATTTGTTTTATATAATTATAATTAAAGAATAAAATGTTTTGCTCATTTTCACTTCACATTACTTTGAGCATTGCATTTTCTGCACAGTTGTATTTTTTGATTATAAATTCAGTGGAGATTAAATAATCCATTTCATTATAAGATAAAATTTGCTTAACGGTTTCCCTTTTATGTTCATTTAAATTGCTCTTAGGTTTTTGCTAATGTAAGAAATATAGCAGTATGCATTAAGATACTGGCTCATAAAAGTCATTTTTTGAATAATTAATTTAGAACAAATCTTTAGAAAAGATACCAAAGGATTAAAAGTCATGCACGTTTTCATGGCTTCCTATCAAATTATCTCCTAAGGACCAGCAGTCATTTGCAGAGCTACCAACAAAGTATGAATATACCCATTTCCCTGGTAAATCCCTGACTTTGGATTTTAATATGAACTCCTGAAATTTTCCAAATAACTCTTCACTGTCTCAATTAATCATTTTTAATTACTGGCAAATTTGAATGCCTTCTCAAATATTTATTTTCCAAATTTCTCTTTAAGTGAAAATTGCCCATGCCTTTCTTCCATATATCTGTTGGACTACTGTATTTGTTATCGTCCAATTTCTTCCTACTATCATTACAGCAAACCCTTAAAATGAAGAGAGATTTTCATTGGAGCAACTATATCCCCCTTCACAGGAAAGTAAAGACGCTGGAGGGCAGGTGAAAATCTCTGGAGGCCGAGTGAATGGTGGTCTCACGAAAATAGAAAAGTTGATGTGCCTCTTGGACCTATGGCAAGCAAGGATAATGATATTATCCACCTCCTGGGGTTGGGATGACTAGCAAACTAGTTAACATATGCGAACAACCTGTAGAACAGAGCTTGGCACATCACTGGGTCTCCATAAAGTTAGCTTGAGTTAAGTAGAATTATGAGGACTTCAGGGAAGAAATGCCTTCCCCCGCCACTCCAATGTAACTAAAATTAATTTGTACACACCCTTTAAACTGACCCAGAGGAACTGTGATTTCTTAAGCTAGAGGGAAAGAAAGGCAGTATCAAGTCGCATGTATCAATATGGCCCTCTCTGTAGTAGGCACCAATAGTCATTAGCTCATTTATTTTCTACGACCTTACCTCCCTAGAACACCTCATTTTATCTGATCTCTGAAGCTTAGCAGGATCAGTCCTGACTGGCCTTTGATGGGGACTCAATCTTACAAGAAGGCTATATGGGTTTGTGGTAAAGTGCAGCTGTGTGGCCATCAGTACCTTGCTAAACTTAATCCTTGCCTCAATTTCTTGATCTGAAAAAGGGTTAATAATGGTCCTCACTTCATGTGGCTCTTGTTAGGAGTAAGTGAAACAATAAATATGCCTCACCTACCATCTATAACCATTAAGGGTTAGCTACTATTTTCAGTATCATCATTCTTGTAATTCTAAGAGTTGTGAATCAGTACTTCATATTTTTAGAAGGCAGAATAGGCTCAGAAAAGCCAGATAAATTAAGTCACACAACCATCAGGAAGATAAAACTCTGTATTTTATCCCCAAACTGATTTTAGTATCCAGTTTTGCATTTTTTGTATTTTTCTTTTCTTTACTTGGAAGACATGAGAGCTGTTTGCAGATATTTTAAGGGTAAACTCACAGATGGGTAGGACTAGACTTTCCTTGTTGCCTTCAAAAACAGATCTGAATCCCAAGAGTAGAAGCTGCAGAGAAGCTCTTTGGGGCTTACTACAGGGAGAAACATCTTACCAAAAGGAAAGAAATTCAAAAGCATAGTGGTCTCTTTAAAGGGCTAGTGAATTCTACTACTGTCTTAATCTCTTAGGCTCTATTGTTATGTAGACAAGTGAGATGTCAGCTTGTTGAGGATACTGCAGAAGAGATTCCTGTAAATGTCTCCAGGGCAACCTGATCTCCTGTCCTGAGCAGTATTTAGGGGACCAACATTCTACCACACAAATATATCCTCTTTCTTTTGTTAGAAAGGGAGTTGATCTTCTTGGCCAGCATCTAGGACCAAGGATGAGTGAGGCTTCTCTGGCATCTCCAGGAAGAGGTAAGCCTTTCTCCTTTGCTCACTTGGGATTATTTTTGCACATCACTTCTCAGATGACTGAGTTACTGTATCCAAATGTCTAAGGACTTCTAGGTCATGTACAGAAGTCTTTATGGCTCCAGTCTTCATCAGCACAGCTTCAGGACCCTTCCTGTCAGCTACCCTAGCTCTGACTCTTAAACCAGGGAACCCTCAGGGAAGGAAGCCTCAGCTCTCAGCACCTACCTACTCCTACACTCTGCTCTCTCAGCTCCTTCTAACCATCTCACGGCAGACTTCTGCGGCAGGTGCAGAAAACACTACCAGGTCCGGCAGAGCTGTTTTCAGGGAATGACCATCCCAAGCCCTCAAGAAGCTACACCATGTTCTGGGGCAGAATGGGGGCAGGAAAAGAATAACCCACAGCACAGTTCTGTTAATCTTTGTCATGGGTGTCCCAAAGCAACAGTGCTTGAGCATAGTTTCTCACAAGGCTATTACATTAATGTGGCATTTTATTGTTCACAAAATGTTTCCAGGTATTTTCTTTCTTATTCCTCTGAACCCACACAAATATTACTGTAGACAAAGTACTTCTCAATTATGATTAGGTCAGACACATGTGAGAGAAAACCAACAATAACTTAATCAAAATAGGACTATATTACTATATTTTTATCTCATGTAAATAGGAAGGTTACAAAGGCAAGGCTGAACTGGTGGCTCCATTGCTATCAGGAACCCAGACTCCTTCTCTCTTTCCGCTTCATCATTTACAGTTAGTGGTTTCCATCCTGAAGGTGACCTCATGGCTACCTTCTGTCTCAGAGGAGTTCCAGTTATCATAATCTTCCTCTGGGTAAGAGGAAGGAGAAAGGATGTATCTCCTAGCTGAGCTACTTTCATTTAGAGATTTTCCACTGGCCACTCTTATCTGCAAGGAAAGCTAGGAAACATACTTTGAATTTTTTTTCTTAATCTGGACACAAATCTATCCCCATCAGCATAGGGGTCCTTCATTAAGGAAGATGACAAGTGGGTAGGAAAATAGTATCTCAAACCAAGGAAACTGAGGCTAATTGAGATTAAGTGACTTGGCCAAGGTAAAACAACTAGTTTCTTATATAGGTCTGTTGCTGCACAACCTTCAGGGACACAATGGCATCACATTCTCTGTAAATGGAACCCTCCATACCGTACAGTGCTGGAATGTATGACTTGTGCCTTCATGTATGGTGACCTGACTCCTCCTTCTGCACCTGGTGAAGTTTTGTGTGTAAGACCTCCCACTGCCACCCCTAGGAATCCTGCCTTCCATGCTCTACTCAGCTGGAGCCTAATATTTATTGCTGCATATTTTACTGGAGAAGTTAAGGTCACTGTTCGTTTCATGGAGGCCCTGTTTCTGTCCAGGGGCAGTGAGTCCTCCTCAAGTTTCTGCACACCTGGTCAGGGTATTCCCTGATTAGGAGTAGAAATGGGAAAAGGTCGCCATCTTTTCACTTCTTATACCCAGACGGGTCAGTCACAGAGTTCGCACTATAGGCTTATTTTCACCAATTTGTAGGAAAGAAAGTGTATATTAAACGTAAGTTTTTGAAGGCCTCACTTTTTATGAAAAGCTACTCCACTTTAGGCATTAAAGGGTTTTTGCTAATATTAATAAAGTAATACTTTGACTTTCATCCAAGTATGATCCTTGAGTTTATGTTCCCCTATTTAGAACCCTGAAGGATGGGAGAAAATGGTTAATGATACCACTTTATTACAAATAAAAGGAGCTAAGTTTGGAGTTATATTTTTTAAATTAACTATTATATTATATGGCTATATATCATAATAGAACACTTTAAGTAAATAAATGTATTCCTGAAACGGTTGCTACTCTGCTTTTTTCCCCTAAAAGTTGAATGGGGGAGGGGCAGTACAATGGTTAATTAAAGATTTGGGTTTGGTGGGTTCTATTATTGGATGTTTCACTGTAACAAGTTATAAATACAATAAACTGAGATCTTGCTTTCCTGATAGAATAGGGCATGAGTATGCTTTCCTAAATACAGAATTCTACTTTCAAAGACGTGATCACTGCAATCTGAAGTCAGAAAATGAGACCAACAGATCATCTTCAGGCCATGCTGGGGTCTGTCAGTAAACTGAAAGTAACTGAACGAAGAGAGGAATCTCCAAGAGAGGCCAGGGGAGTGCCACCAGCCCACCACTACAGAGAATTTCAGAGCTAAGCCACTCACAGAAAAAAAAAAAGAAAGAAAAAAAAAAAGCTCAACCACAGGGCGGATGTGCTGCTTTTCACACCCAAGTCATTTATTTGAAAAGCAAAGGCAGTAAATTCTTGAAGCCCTCACTATGTTATGATTACTCCAGGAGAAAAGAGAAGATAAAAAAGAGAAACTGAGCTTCCCCTTCCAGTGTTGTCCCTGCTCATTTGTTTCTCTCAGGCAGATTCTTTAAACCTTATTTCCTTATTTTGCAACAGGAGCCTATAAAGTTAAGAAAATTATTTTTAGCTTTTAGGAGTATGCATTTAATTGTGTTCACTGTTATCTCTACTGTATACAACAGGAAGAATTCCTTGGGACATGAGTGCAAGCTCCACATAGACCAATGGCAAGAGTATTAATTGGCTAACCATACCACTAAAGCTTTCGTTCTAATAGCCTGTTAAATAAATTAGTAATAAGAGATTCTAAAAAGAATCAGGCTATCCTTCAAAAAACCAAAGTAGTATAATCAATTAAGAGCCCCCAAAAGCTAATTTTAAGAGAGAGGGAAAAAAAAAAAAAAAAAGAGGAATAGCCAAGTGTTCCTTGATATGCTGGAGCCATCAGGTTTTTACTGTGCCTCCTACCTTATTGCCTAAGAATTACTATGAAAAATCTTCAAGGTCATCCCAAACCTGCATCTTGTTTAGCAAGAGCAGAAGTCTGCTCAATTATTTGCCCAGTTTGGATAAGGCTTAAAACCCACTCAAAATATTTCTGTTGAAAGCATACTCGAAAAAGAAGGCACTGGAAAAAGTTGTCCAGACAGGCTCTTCACCTCTCTATCAAACTACCACTGGACAGTTTTAGCACCATTCAACTCCTGCTGCAACCACACTGATGGGAATGGAAATTCTATACATTCAGTTAAATGATTTGCATACTGGAGCAGTAAGCAAATACTGGAACAGAGGCCCCAAGCTTAGGTCTCTTGCATTTCCCACAGTCTTCTCTGAACCCATCTCACTTATTGTCAATACCACACAGCTTACTGCTTACTCATGCAGGCCTCTGCTATTTGGGCCCTCAAGCAGACTGGAAGCTCCATACATGATGGAACCATTGTTATAGCTATCATGAATCTTCCACAATTCCTTTACAGAAGTGGTCATGCTTGCAAGCATTTCTTCATCCATTTATTCAACTAATGTGTACTGGGAGCCTACTGTGTGTCAGAATCCATTCCACACACAGGCTGAGCATATGGACTGTACAAAGTCTCTACTCTTGTAGGGCTTAAATTTGAATGAGATGAGAGAGTAAATAAACAAGGAAAATATCATAGGTGACAAAAATGATAGAAGTAAAAGAGGGTAATATGAAAGAGGAACAGAGTGTGACTACATTGAATTGGGTGGTCAGAGACCTCTCTGAGAAGGTGATAGTTAGAGACCTGATGAGCTGGGTTGGCACGTACAAAGGAACCAGCAGAGGCCCTGCATGGCCAACGCATACTGAGAGAGAAGTGTGATATGAGATGAGGTAGGAGAACAGCAGGGAAGACCTCTCAGGGTTGGGGAACACACAGTTTGGCATGTGGATTTTATTCTAAATACAGGACAGGGTTTTACCCAGGAAAATTACATGATCTGTTTTACTTTTTTTTTTAAGAGAACTTATTATTTTTATGTACAGAAAAGACACAACAGCATACACTTAGCCCAGTTTGGTAGCCAGTTCTTTTGCCTTTGTCTCTTCCAACTTGGCAAAACAAGCCATGGACTTTGGACCCAGGACATTGCCCCCCCAGTGACTGCAGATCCCATCTCATCTGTCATTGTAATTGGTCCTGACAGCTTCCACCTGTTTAGCCAGAGCTCCTTTTTTTCCAAGTTAACCTGTACGAAAGCAACAGTAGTGCAGGTCTTCCTGTGGGCCAGACACCCCAGCCTGGCCTTTCCCTTGATAATGCAGTAGGGAACGCCCATCCTATGACACAGGGCAAGCAGGTAGACAACCAGCTCAATGGGATCCACAGCATGTGCAGTCACTACCAGCTGAGCCTTCTTGGTTTCCACCAAGGTGGTGACAGTATTAACCCCAGCCCAAAGGACCGGCAGCCTTTTCCGTTGCAAGCAGTTTTCTTCGCAGCCTGGGGCCAACCATCTCTGCTTCTTCTCTTGCTTTGTCCCTCATCTGTATTTGTGGACCAGCTTAAGCAGCTTGTAGCTATTTGGGATCCAAGGCCTAGGTGCACTGGCTAATCATGGGAGGCACTTATATTTTATTCCAATTTTTTACTTAAATTCTAGTTTTAACATATATGGTAAAAGTGGGTTCAGGTGTATAATTTAGTGATTCATTCACTCACTTAGTGAACATCACCCAGTGTTCTTCATGTCAAGTGTCCTCCTTAATACCTATCACCCATTTAGACATTTATAGAGAATAAGCCCTCTGTCACTGCAGTCGGATATAGCGGGCCATTTAATAAAGTGGGTGAGTTCCCTTTCGAGCTGGATGTCCTGTCTGATGCCAAAATTCTTGGCCTTTTCTCAAACAGGGACTGACCATTTTCTTGGCCTCCTGCTTCTTCACAACAACAGGGGCCAGGACTACCTTCTTTCCCTTAGCATTCTTTACCTTTGGCATGGCTGGAGAAGAAAGCTGATTTACATTTTTAAAAGACTGCTCTATTGTGTACAAGGGAAAGCAAAAAAATGAAAGAGAGATACTAGTTAGATTATTACAATAATGGAATAGGACATGGGTATACATGTAAAGTCTGTAAGAAAGATTATATTTCTCGGATGAAGGCAGCATTAACAGAGATAGAGAAATGTAGATTGAGGAGAAGTTTTAAGGATATCATCAAGATGATTTTCTGATGAATCAGGCATTGGGGAATGATGAAAGAAGGAAATCAATGATTACTTAAATTTGTGACTTAAGCAAATGAATAAATGATGGTGTCTTTTACTGATGGATGAGGAACACATGTGTAGGAAGTAAGGGTAGAGGGGGAGATCTAGAGTTTTTTTTAGTTTGCGATGCTAACTAAAGATATCCAGGATGGAAATTCAACCAAGCAGCTGAATACAGAATTCCTGAGAAAGGTCAAAGTGAAGTTTTATATCTGGGACTCAGCCCAATCATAGTACCTAAAACCACGGGACTGGATGAGATCTCACCTAATGGTTAAACAGAGAAGCAAGAGGGACCTGTTTAAAGACTGAGGTCCCTTCTTGTTTATGCTGATGAGCAGGTTGAACAAGTAAGAGGGCAAGGCAATGGGTTTTCATAACATCTATAATAAAAAGTAGAATATGAATATCAGATTCCCTTCTTTTTTTAACAGAAAAGAACACTGATTAGCTAGTAGTTGTTTGCTAACTTCATCAAGACATAAGAAACTGATCAAAGTCACTTAGTATTAGAAGAATGAAATTGTATATTCACTGAATTTGTTTCATTAAGTATATGCATGTTTCTCATAATTCACAAATGGCCTGTGAATGATCACATTATTATTATATAGAAAACTGATTTCTGTAATTATTTTGCTTTACAAACTAATTCTCTAATTGTCTTGACTTATGAAATACAATATTAAAAAAGTTCACTGGAATCTTAGGGTGGTTCCCTCAAATAAATTCTATTTGTAGTAAGTATAAAAAAGTCAAGGAAGGCTTGAAAGGGTGGGATAATGGAGTCCTTTCTTATGTGAGAAAGTAAAATGCCTCTTTTTTAAAAGTTTTTTTCTAATTGCATAATATAATATATTGTGATTATTAAAAATATATATATGAAACTAAAGCTCACCTTGACAACACCCCTCAAACCTCAGGCCTGTCACTAGGAGTCACCATTTGGCCACTTCCGTGTGAATTCCTTGAGTCTCTTGCTTGCGTGTGTCTGTGTTTGCGCACATGTGTACGTGTATGTGTGAGCATGTATGTGGTAGATGCAGTTGCTGCCCTGCCAAGATCCCCTTTCCTGCTGCTGCTGGAGCTAACGGATAGTAACTCAGCTTCCCTTTTCTCTGGAGAATTGCCCTTGGCCAAATGGATACTGTGACTACTCCCTCTATCCCTTGGAATGGAGGTAGGCCACATCTGGTAAACAATGGACAGACACAGGGATATAAATGGCCTCAAGGGAGGATTCACTTTGGTGCAATCTGTGGTCCAGAGCACCCCTGCAAAATCAGAAAGCTGGTCTCCACACAGGACCACAGTCACCTTCTCCCTGTGTCCTACCCTGCTTCTCTCACTTGACTTCTCCTGGGAGCACCTTCTCCATAAATTACTTAAAGAAGAAATCACCATCTCGGGCTCTGCTTCTACAGATAAGATGGTGTTATGTCTATACATCCATACATGCGCATGACAGAAAGTTTACAGAACGTGCTTATCATTAGTTTTCTTAAGCAAGTTTTAAGAGCTGTTCTATCGATATGCATAGATTTATTCCATTGCTTTTGAACTGTATTGTATTATATTGTGAAAAAAAAAAGAGATAACTTTTCAAAAACTTAAAAAATGTTCCAATGTGGTAAATGAATGTCATCATTCTAGGTTACATTTCCTTGATTACCAGAAGTAGAGTCATCTTATATGTTTATGGTCCATTTGTAATTCTTCCTCTGTGAATTATTTTCATATTCTTTCAGTTGGATTGTCTTTTCCTTATATGTTATCTTTGACTCTTTATAAATTCTGAATATTGTTCATTTGTTTACAGTATGTTGAAAATATTTTTCCCTACATATTGTTTTTTATGAGGTTTTTCTTGGTGTGGTCTTTGTATTTTTTACTACAAAAATTATTAAAAAATTATAAAAAATAATTTTTAGTAAAAAAATTATATTTTATCCTTAATGAATTTACATATTTAAGATGATTACTGTATAGAGTCATAAACATATCTTCTTCTAGTATTTTATCATTTTCAGCATTATTTAATTCACCTGGATTTTTTTAATGAATGGTATTAGGTGTTGATATAATTTTACAGTATTTTCTAAAATTGATACTTAATTGTCCTATATATACACAGACTCATTACTGGACTCTGAATCCCGTTCTATTGATCTTTTGGGTTTTTTTCCTACTTGAATACTGTACTATTTTTACTACCATAGATTTGCTATATATTTTGATTCCTGGTAGGGTACAATCTCCTTTTTTGTTCATTTTGCTTGTTTTTAAACTTCCTTGGCTATTCTTGGGCATTTGTGTTTCCATACTAATTTTAGAATTAGCTTATAATATTTCTTTTGGGATTTTTTTTAAAGATTTTATTTATTTATTTGTTAGAGAGAGAGAGAGAGAGAACAGGCAGAGTGGCAGGCAGAGGCAGAGGGAGAAGCAGGCTCCCTGCCAAGCAAGGAGCCCGATGTGGGACTCGATCCCAGGACGCTGGGATCATGACCTGAGCCGAAGGCAGCTGCTTAACCAACTGAGCCACCCAGGAGTCCCTCTTTTAGGATTTTGATTGAGATTTTCTTGAATTCACAATATCACTGGGGTAGAAGTGGTATCTTCTGCCATGCGCAGACATTGTGTATGCTTTTTATTTATTTTTTTAAAAGATTTTATTTATTTATTTGACAGACAGAGATCACAAGTAGGCAGAGAGGCAGGCAGAGAGAGAGGAGGAAACAGGCTCCCTGCCAAGCAGAGAGCCCAATGCAGGATTTGATCCCAGGACCCTGAGATCATGACCTGAGCCAAAGGCAGGGGCTTAACTCACTGAGCCACCCAGGCGCCCTGTGTATGCTTTTTAATGTAACAGGTCTTCTTCAGTAAATTTTTTTATTTTTTCCACAAACATCTAGCATATTCTTTACTGGATTCCTATGTAGTTTATATTTTTTCTGTCACTGTAAATATTTTTTCTCATACATTTTTAACTGGTCATTGCTGGAATTTTTAAAAGCTGGTGATCTTTATATGTTGATCCATACTCCTTTTAATCTCTCCAATTTGTTCTAATAATTTTTTCATTTTCATAATTAATTTTTCATTAATCAAACATATTATCTAAATAATAATATCTAGCATCCTTCTTGGTAACAATGATGTCTCTTACCTATTTTTACCTTGGTAAACATTACATTGCATAGGTCCTCCAGTATAGTATTAACCAGTAACTATGATGCCAAGTATCTTGACTTTGTTTCTTACTATAATACAAATAAGTTGAATATGATGTTCTTAAGCTTATGCTAATGGTAGGATTTTAGTGTACTCCCTAAGAATTTTCTTCTGTTTCTAGTTTGCTAAGTTTTTACTTAGAAAAAGTGGATCAATGTTGAACTTTAACAACCTTTGTTTAATATTGATTAAATGGTTTTCCTCCTCTCACCTAATTAAGGAATTTCACTAGTGATTTTTTTCTTTCTACAAAAAATTAATATAATTTATTAGTTTATCAGCAATTTTTTTCAAGATCTTAACATGGCATGTATGCTCTACTTAGTGGTTACCCAAAACACTGCATTCCTGAAATGGTAATTATCTAATCCATACTCCTTTATTTACAAGTCATTTATTTATGTATAAGTCATTTATTTATGTATAAGTCATTACTTGCCTTTTCTTATTTATTGCTTTATAGGAATTTTCCAAATTCCCCCTTGGAATAAATACACAGTTTATTATATGAAATGCTTTCCCTGCAGACAAATGATTTGAAGAGCACTTAAGTTATTAGTTAACATTTTAATATAAAAATTTTAGTTTTAAATTTCCCATCAATTTATTAAGAAAAAAATTGTAAATTATATTTTCTTATTTAAGTAATGCTAATGAGTAATAACACCTAGAAGCAGCATAAACATTTTGCTGATTATGCTGAAGATAAACAGTAAGAAAGGATTAATTTTAAGATCAATTAGAAATCTACATTCTCAGCAGCTTATTAGCCTTTAGAAATGAGCAATTCTGATAATCCTGTTAAACAATTTCCAATTTCTGGAACGCCTGTGTGCTCAGTCGGTTAAATATCTGCCTTCCGCTCAGGTCATGATTCCACAATTCTGAGACCTAGTCCTGCATCAGGCTCCTTGCTCAGTAGGGAGCCTGCTTCTCTCTCTGCCTACTGTTCCCCTGCTTGTGTGTGTGCTCTCTCTCTCTGACAAATAAATAAATAAAATCTTTTAAAAACAAAAACAAACAAAAAAACGATTTCCAATTTCATTTAAATGGGTTGGTGTCTAAAGTATTATTTCGTTGAGACATCTGCCAACCACACTGGGGTCTTTCTTTATTCCCCAGCCGTTCTATTGTTTGTTCATTTCAGATGTTCTTCCCGAGAAACACTTCCTAAAGTCCTGAAATGTATCCTTTACACATTTACTTAATAGTAGTCTATTGGGATGCCTGAGTGGCTCAGTCAGTTGGCATCTGCCTTCAGCTCAGGTCATGATCCCAGGACCCTAGGATAGAGTCCTGCATCGGGCTCCTTGCTCAGTGGGGAGCCTGTTTCTCCCTCTGCCTGCTTCTCCCCCTGCTTGTGCTCTTGTGCTTGTGCTCTCTCTCTCTCTCTCTAACAAATAAGTAAAATATTTTTTTAAAGATTGTATTTATTTATTTGAGATATTACTCCATTTCTCCTGGCTTCCATTGTTGCTCTTGAAAAGCCACGTGTAAGTCTAATTGTTGATCATTTGTAGGTGACTTGTCTTTTCTATTTGCCTTTAAGATATTTACTTTATTTTTAAAAAGATTTTATTTATTTATTTGACAGCTAGATCACAAGTAGGCAGAGAGGCAGGCAGAGAGAGAAAGGGAAGCAGGCTCCCTGCTGAGCAGAGAGCCCAATTCGGGGCTCCATCCCAGGACCCTGGATCATGACCTGAGGCGAAGGCAGAGGCTTTAACCCACTGAGCCATCCACTCGCCCCTAGATATTTACTTTAAATACTGTAATGCTCAGGGTTCAGCAGCTTCTTCTGTCACCCCCTCTCCTGGATCTCTCAGCCAGTTTCATGTCTATAAATATCACTTACATGATGATGGCCCCAAAATTATATCTCTAATTCAGACCTCTCTAACTCTACATCGGCATATCCAACTGTCTGCTAAACCTCCTCTGAAAACATCTCAAACATAAAAACGCCTAAATCTGAGCACATGGTTTCCAACCCTTTCCCCAAACATGTTCTTCAGCAGTCTTCCCCATCTCACTAAATGGCAACACTACTTTTCCATTATCTTAAGACAAAAAGTAATCATTTTCCCTAGACTCCTACACTGAATTCTCCAGATAGTCCGTCAGCTCTATGTTCAAAATTTATACAAAATTCAATTACTTCTTGCCACCCACACTGTTCCAAACAACTCTCATATTTTCTTGGCTTAGCACAATAGTTTATTAGTTGTTCTCCCTGCTTAAACTTGACCTTCCTCCAATTCAGTTATTCTCAACATAGTAACAAGAAGGATGTTGTTATCCTGTTATCTCTGAATCAGATAATATCACTTACCTATTTGGCTTTTCCTTTGTCTCTGAGTAAAATCCAAAGTCATTTAAATGGTCTATACAACTCTTACCTGATCTGTCCCCCTCTACCTCTCTGATTTTATCTCTTATTTCTCTTCCTGTTGATCATTTGGATCTAGCCACAATAATTTTATTGCTATTCATCTAGCACACAGAGCATATTTATGCCTTGGGTTCATGCACATGCATTTGTCTCTCAGACTATAATATGACTCAGTCTCTCACCTCTTCCAGGCCTTTGCTTAATTTTCAGGCTCTAAGGGACACTTTATCTGATAACTAAATTAAAATTACAATGACTACCCCTCCAACATTCCCTACCTCCCTTCTTTGCTAAAAGTTTTACATAGCATTTATCACCATCAGACATACTATATAATTCAATTATTTATTTATTTTGTGTCTGGTGCCCCCTCCCCTACTACATACACCCCAAAATATAAGATCTATGAAGGGAGGGTTTTGCTTTTCCTTCTATTTTTTGATTGTTGTATCCTTAAGGCTGTAAAATTATCTGGCACATGGTAAGCGTTCAATTCAATAAGTATTTGTTCAATGAATGAATGAAATATCTTGTAGTCTCTAAAGTGTCTAATTCTGGATTTTTAAAACTTAATCTTTTTTTTGACTTCTGAATGCAAATATGTACTTTATCAAGATCACCAGATAATTTGTATGAACATTAAAACCTATGAGCATTTCTCTAAGATGTATGTCTATGAGTATAATTCCAGGGTCACAAAATATACATACCTTTACAAAACAATGAATTGCTTTCAAAGTGATTGTGCTGCTTCCTCTAATAAAGTGTTAATAAACATTCCACCACTAGACCTCTTAATTTTTGTCAAATTAGCTGTGAAACACTCATTATACTTCTAACTTGCCTTTTCAGATTACTGATAAGGCTAGGTACCTTCTTTTTGTACAGGTTTATTCACCACTTCTGTCAAATACCTACTTTCTCACTGTGTTCATTTACTAAACAAGTAGTTATTTCCTTACCAATTTTAGTGCTTAGTATATTTGAGACACTATTCCATTGTTGGTAATATGGTAGCTATCAGCTTCTCCCCAGTTATAGTCTATCCTTTTACCTTTTTATGGGCTCTCTGATGAATAGAAGGTCTTAATTTTAATGTAGTTACAAATATCATTTTCTTCTTTAATATTCATGCTTTTATTTTAGAAATTTAAAATTTAAGAAATTCTCCCATACCACACAGTGAGGAATGTTTCTCCTGTATTTTCTCCTAACATTTTAAATCATTGTTTTTCATATTTAAACTCTTAATTCATACAAGAAAAAAAATTTATGTATAGTGTGAGCTAGGAGTCCAATTTCTTTTGTAAGCAATTGTCCCAGCACCATTTCTTGAGCACCATTCCCCAATGATCTGAAATGCTAACTCTATAATACCAAGTTTCCATATATCATTTGTTTTGTTGTTGGCTTCTCTTCACTGTCTTTAGTCGCTTTGTTTTACCATGCATAAATACTACACTTTCTAAATTATTATATAAATTATTATATATTATTATATAATCTCTATAGCCCACCTAGTTATTCTTCAGTGGTGTTGTGGTTTTTCTTGGCCCCAATTTGCATTATTCCTTTTAGAATCCGTTTGTCAAGATCCATTAGAAAAAATCTGTGAGATATCAATTAAAATTTTATTGATTCCATAGATTAATTTGGAAAAGACTGGTATCTTTAAAATGGTGAGTCTTCTTGTCTATAAATGTTTAAAAATACAGTATATATCTCCATTTATTTAGGTCTTTTTAATATTTTTCAATATGAAGATTTTTAATTTTCTCATACAGGTGCAGGCTTTATGTATCTCTTTGTAATAGACTTTCAGATAGTCTTCATACCTCTTACTCATCTGTCTTTCCTAGCTATCAATATCCAGCTACTATAAAGTAAATTTTATCACATTAACACCAGACACAAAAATCTGTGTTAACTACCTATTGCCTATGGGATCAAATGCAAACTTCACAAGCTGGATTTAACTGGCTCTGCTTACCCAGCCATCATCATGAGTTGCTAAGACTCTACTTAGTTTGTTTACTTATGGTGGAATTATAGTGTAGAAGTGAAGAGCTCATTTACATAATATAATCTAAACAAAATTAGAATCAAGTCCTGACTCCATTACTTACTAACTTATGGCTTAGACAGAATGACTTAATTCTTTGGGCTCCTCTTTTATAAAACGAGAAATATATAGATATTCATGGCAAAGGATGTTATAAACAATAAATAAGACAGTGCATGTAAGTTTTGTGGCACTTGTAACTTACTAGCATTAATTGCTATTATTGTATAAATGTTATTATTGAGTAATTAAAAATTAACAGATAATAGCATGTCTTCTCTAAGTGAAAAAAATCATCAACATGCCCATATTGATTTCTTTTTTGCTTATTAAAGTGTCCTCCTGCATTTCTTTTCTTTCCACACATTTTTAAATTTGGAACAGAATCTGGAAGAGGAAATGGTCACACTCTAGATGTGTATCCCTCATACTGGGCTAGTGGTGAAGAGAGGAAATTACAAAGAGTAGGCCTAGATTTTGGAGACTAAGCTAGCTTATGAATAAACCTCTGACATACAGGCAACCAGTATCCCAAAATCAGGACAAAATGCAGGACAAATGCAGATGCAGTCCAAGCTGATTTCAACACACAAAGAAAGCCAACAGTAACCCACTGGTCACCACAACACGGAATCACCTCGCAATCATAATGCTAAGAGCTAAGGTAAGTGCTGACATTTCTGTTCTAGAGTTGGCTTGACTTAAAAGAGTGCTTTATCCAGTGTTGAGGGCTGGTAATGGTTAGGCAGGTTGCCAAGCTTCCTTCTAAAAAGGATTGGGTTCAGAGTAGGGCTCCCAAAAAGGAAACTGGAGTACCATTTTTTTCTTTAAAGTGGCAAGAGCTTAGCCATACAGTTTGAACAATCCCAGCAAGGGTAGATAAAAAACTGCAGCTTCTATGAGTAATAAAACTTGTTATTCCCTTGCTTGCCATCTGACTAAGGAAAAAAAAAAATGATTAGTGAAGCCCCAACACTATTTTCTTTTCAACAAGAACTGTGGACACATAGTAGTTAACTCTCTATTTTAATGATAGGATAACTGACATGACACATCATACAAAATTATACAATGTGTGACATGTGATAGTCTGCCCCAGGAAATCTTCCCATTTGTAACAGTAATTCCCACCAGATATAAAACCTGAATTCTAGGGAAATAACACTTGTAAGAGCTAATCTGGGCCCTGGAGTTCTGCTCCCTATGGGCTTTAAGGTAGATTACCAGTCATAGAAGGGACCTTGAGCCACCTGGCAGGAAGACAAGGCAGACCAGGATCAGGGAGGAAGCTCAAGTGTGCCCTCTGGACTCACTTAACATGAGGTCAAGTAAACTTATTACTCAAAGATTATGAAAGCATGCAGGGCTCATCTCTGGTAGGGGTACTCACTAGTAGAGTAGATGCAGGGTCTAGCAGCAAAGTAGAACATTCTTCTCCTTAGATAATGATGTCACTGGGTTTGACATTTAAAATAGATACTATTAGCAGAGGTGAGTGAATACGTGTAGGAGAATCATTTGTTCATTTGATTTTTCTCTGTATCATTTAAGATGGAGGAGACTGAGCACATAGGGAGGATCAGAGGAATGATCTGCAGAAGGTCTTGGGGAAGCCAGAGATGGGGCTAAGGGCAGAGAGAAGAGGATGAGCCCTAAAGAGAAGGGAAGAAACTCCAAAGTTTCTAATTAGGTGTCACTTCATAAATCAATCTCACCACTACCACCAGGGATGTATAGTAACTGATCAAGAATTGAAACAGCATTATAAAATGATGGCATTCTGTCTTGGTCATAAGATGATGACAGTTTCCCCTATTTCTCTGGAAGTCAGCAGACTAAACTCAACCAGATAAGGATTCTTGGTTCTTAGTTGGTAACTTAAAATCACATATGAATGGTGCTGGGACAATGGGACAGCCACATGAAAAGAATAAAACATGACCACTATCTTAAACCATACACAAAAATTAATTCAAGATCTGAATGTAAGACCTGAAACTATAAATTTCCTATTTAAGACTTCGGTCCTAGTGATGTGTTTGTGGAACTGACTCCAAAGGCAAAGAAACAAAAGGAAAAATAAACAAATAGGGCTAGCAACTAAAAAGTTGCTGCACAATAAAGGAAACCATCATCAAAGCGAAAAGGCAACCCATCAGGTGGGAGAAGATATTTGCAAATTATATATCTGATAAGCAGTTAATATCCAAAATATAAAAAGAACTTATGCAACTCAAAAATTTAAAGAAACAAACAACCCAGGGGCACCAAGGTGGCTCAGTTGGTTAAGTGTTTGCCTTTGGCTCGGGTCATGATCTCCAGGTCCTGGGATAAGCCCCACATTGGGCTTCCTGCTCAAGAGGGAGTCTGCTTCTCCCTCTCTTTCTGCCCCTCCCTCCTGCTTATGTGTGCTCTCTTTCTCTCTCCCTGTCTCAAATAAATAAAATTTTATAAACAAACAAGCCAATTAAAAAATGGGCATAGAATCTGAACAGAGATTTTCCCAAAGAAGACATACAAATGGCCAAAAGGCAAATGAGAAGATGTTCATCTTCATTCATTATCAGGAAATGCAAACCTAACCATAATGAGATATCACCTCACAACCGTTAGAATGGCTATTATGAAAAAGGCAAGAAATAACAAGTGTTGGAGAAATTGTGGAAAGAGGAGAACCCTCACATACTGTTGGTGGGAATGTAAATCGGTGCAAGCTCTACGGAAAACAGTATTCAGATTACTAAACAGATCTACCATATGACCCAATTATTTTATTTCTGGCTATTTATCCAAAGAATACAAAAACACTAATTCTAAAAGGTATACACAGCCCTCCATTTATTGCAGTATGGTTTACAATAGCCAAGATATGAAAACAACCCTAAATGTCCCCCAACAGATGAATGGATAAAGAGGATATGGTACCTATATGCAATGGAATACTATTCATTCTTTAAAAAGAATGAAATCTTGGGGTGCCTGGGTGGCTCAGTGTGTAAAGCCTCTGCCTTCGGCTCAGGTCATGGTCTCAGGGTCCTGGGATCGAGCCCCGCCTTGGACTCTCCGCACTGGACTCTCCGCTTGGCAGGGAGCCTGCTTCCCCCTCTCTCTCTGCCTGCCTCTCTGCCTACTTGTGATCTCTGTCAAAATAAATATATAAAGTCTTTAAAAAAAAATGACTTTAAAAAGAATGAAATTTTTCCATTTGTGACAACATGAATGGAACTTTAGTTTATTATGTTAAGTGAAATAAGTCACATGGAGAAAGACAAATATTGTATGTTTTCACTTATATGCGGAATCTAAACAAACAAATAATACAATACAAAAACAAACTCAAAGACACAGAAAACAGATTGATGGTTACCAGAGGGGAAGGGGTTTGGGGGGTGGGTGGGCAAAATGAGTGAAAAAGGTTCAATTACATGGCGGTGGATGGTAACTAGACTTTGGTAGTGCTCTATAGTGCACACGGATATCAAATTATGTTATTTACCTGAAATTATATAATGTTATATAACAAATTTAATCTCAATTTAAAAAACCACACACATTTAAAAACAGATGAGTTTCATATCATTTCTGCTAAAATATCAGTAAACAGAGTCCAAGTCAATGGCCTAACCTCACCACTGGGGTTAGGGATTTTCCTCTGCACCTTACTTTGACCATCTATCAGTAACATGATAAACCTCAAGTAAAGAAAAAATAATAGTAATGCATTTTTAAAAATCCCACCAGGACGTTGGTTTTCTTCATAGTTTACCTGACCATCAGATTATTTCAATGACAGCAACTCAGTGGCAACAGCTGGTGTGGTGGTTGATAATTTTTCCCTCTTGCAAGTTAAGGCCAAAGCACTGTGGTGGGACCCACTGAGAAGTTTGTTTCCTGTCAGTGCACGGTTTGCTACAAGCAACCCTTTCTCTGGGCTGCCAGGGCCTGTGGTCTGAACTGTGTGACACTAACATTCGATTACGGTAAAATGTCTATTTAATAACTGACATTTCCAGTAACTTCTTGTGAGTTCAATATGCCTTGAGGCTAATTAGAAAAGTTCTAGAGGATACTAAGAACTACTTTATTGACAAATAATTTACACTCCTCTGATTTATTCTGACCAAAAATGTTAAAGATTCTCCTTGTAGTTACTTCAGACATAGTCAGGACAGACTTTAGTGTTCAAACCCTGGGAATTAAGAAACCTAGCACTATTCTGGGGGGCAGGAAATTTTTTCAGCTGCTGAGTCCAGGTCCAGAGAACCATGAGGACACCTTTTAGGTTTTCCATGGTCTAGTGACAAATATACACCCTTCAGTGCATATACTCACTTTAACTCAACCATAGTGGTTCCTAGGAACACCCTGCTCTCAAATCATCAGCATAGCTCAAAAGCAAATAGAATCTGAGGAGCTCTCCAGTTAAAGTGATCAATGGGATTTGCTTCTTCAGGAACTAATTTTAAGTTTTTCCTCAAACTTATGAGGTTCTAGATGTAAGTATTCATCTAGTTAACAAAACAATTAGAAATACCTATCTTATATACTCTGAGTTTTCTTGGCTAGGAAGCTTGAATCATTTTTCTTTTCTCTTAAGCATCTTAGAGAGGGGGAATCTCCCTTATCTTTCTTTCAGTTTTCATGGAGTTAGCCAGGGCACAAAGATTAAACCAGAAGTGGCCACAAGAACCCATGATTATTGGTTTCAAAAATCAAGTGCCAAGATGAAGGCTGGGCTGGGGAAATTCAACACTTGCTCATACATTTTTCTATTCTATTTTCTATTCTTCTCCATATATAACTTTATATATATACACATATATATAATAACTAATAAATAATATGTATATAAATATATCTAATAACTTTAAATGAAAATGTGCACTAGATGCATAATACTGCGTGGGTAATCTGTGGAGTTTAAACATTACTTTTTCCTGATAGGTTGGGGATAGCATATTATATTACATATCACCTCACAGTTCACTATCAAATGTATCATTACATTTGATGCCCAAACATCCCTATTAGGTAAGCAAGCTACAAGATTAAAGCAGTGATCAAAAACCTCCCAAAAAACAAGAGCCCAGGATTTGACGGATTCCCTGGAGAATTTTATCAAACATTCAAAGAAGAAATAATACCTATTCTCCTGAAGCTATTTCAAAAAATAGAAACAGAAGGAAAACTTCCATACTCTTTTTATGAAGCCATGATTACCCTGATCCCCAAACCAGGCAAAGACCCCACCAAAAAGGAGAATTTCAGACCAATATCCCTGATGAATATGGATGCCAAGATTCTCAACAAGATCCTAGCTAATAGGATCCAATAGTACATTAAGAAGATTATGTACCATGACCAGGTAGGATTTTCCATGGGATGCAAGAGTGGTTCAACATTCGCAAATCAATAGATGTGATAGAAAAAATCAATAAGAGGAGAGAGAAGAACCACATGGTCCTTTCAATTAATGGAGAAAAAAGCATTTGACAAGAAACAGCATCCGTTCCTGATTAAAACCCTTCAAAGTATAGGGATAGAGAGAACATTCCTCAATTTCATAAAATCTATCTATGAAAAACCCACCCCAAATATTATCCTCAATGGGGAAAAGCTGAGAGCCTTCCCTTTGAGATCAGGAACACCACAAGGATGTCCACTCTCGCTCCTGTTATTCAACATAGTACTAGAAGTCCTAGCTACAGCAATCAGACAATAAAAAGAAATAAAAGGTACTCAAATTGGCAAAGAAGTCATCAAACTCTCTCTCTTTGCAGATGACATGATATTTTACATGGAAAACCCAAAAGACTCCACCCCCAAACTACTAGAACTCATACAGCAATTCAGTAATGTGGCAGGATACAAAATCAACATACAGAAATCAGCTGCTTTCTTATACACTAACAACGAAAATATAGAAAGGGAAATTAGAGAATCAATCCCATTCACCAAGAACTGTAAGATACATGGGAATAAACCTAACCAAAGAGGTAAAGGTGCTGTACTCAAAGAACTATGGAACACTCATGAAAGAAACTGAAGAAGATACAAAAAGATGGAAGACCATTCCATGCTCATGGTCAGAAGAATAAACATTGTTAAAATGTCTATATTGCCTAGAACCTTCCATGCTTCCAATACCACCCCGATCAAAATTCCATCAGCATTTTTCAAAGAGCTGGAACAAACAATCCTAAAATTTGTATGGAACCAGAAGAGACCCCGAATTGCTAAGGAAATGTTGAAAAAGAAAAACAAAACTGGGGCATCACATTGCCTGATTTCAAGCTTTACTACAAAGCTGTGATCACCAAGACAGCATGGTGCTGGCATAAAAACAGACACATAGACTAGTGGAACAGAGTAGAGAGTCCAGATATGGACCCTCTATGGTCAAAGGTACATATTTTCAAATTTGTTCACAAACTGGGGGAAAAAACTCTGGCAAGTTTAGTGACCAGATTAAGGTTAGAGGTTGGAAACTAAGCCATAAAGAGCATATCATAAGATTCAGTGTCTTCTGATTATTCCAAAGATGAGAGACATGATCTTAAGGAATGTAATATGTAATTTTAAAAAACCTGAAACATCTTTCAGTAAACCATCATCTGTATCAAGAAGAATCTCCATGTCTAACTTCTTAAAAGGACAGATTCAACTGGCCTATGCTCTACATGGGTACAGCTATACTCAGTACACTCTGAAAGGGCTTCAACCCCCATACTACCCTGAAATTTTTCTCAAAAAAATTTGTGATGATAACCTGCCTTTACTCATAATTTTCTGACGTGACCTTTACTTGAACCCGGGGTGCCACATGTTATTCACATTCATAAAATTCCCTTCTCATTTTTCTCACACCATTGTCTCTGAGTTTTCCTAGACTAGGCAGTCCAGAACAATTGAAAAATCACTGGATTTGGAATATTACAGACACTTGGGTTACAAATCCAGGTCTTGGGGTCTTGGGAAAATTAACCTTAAGAAGCTTTAATAATAATAATTAGTATTACCACTAGTATAGGGCAGGTTGGAGATCAGAGATAGCAATGAAAGCAGGTAATGCCAAAGTCAAAAGAAAGCACTCAGTGGATGGAGGCACCTTCTCAGCCTGTTTTTGTTGACCTCTTTCAGTGACCATAGAGATATCAGTAATATCGGGGTCCTGATATATTTCACACCTCTGCTCTTTTCACTCTGTATACCAGTGCTGTCCAATGGGACTTTCTCTGAAGATGAAAATGTTCTATCATCTATGCTTTTCTAATACAGTAGCCACAAGCCACATGCAGTCTTTGAACACTTGAAGTGTGGCTAGTACATGAAAGAAACTGAATTTGTTATATTTGAACTAATTCAAGATTAAATTTAAATAATTACATGTGACTAGTGGCTCCCGCATTGGACAATGCAGCTGTATACTTTTCCTTGGTAGCTTCATACCATTCCATGACTTTGGCCACTACCCATACACAAAAGACTCCCATTTTTATTTATTTATCTTTGGGGGGGAGCGGGCAGGGGAGAGGGAGAGAGCAAATCTTAAGCAGACTCCATGCCCAATACAGAGCCCAATAAAGAGTTCAGTCTCACCACTCTGAGATCATGACCTGAGCTGAAATCAAGAGTCAGATGCTTAACCAACTGAGCCACCCAGGTGCCCGATTCTCAGGTCTAGAGTCCAGTCTTGATTTTCACCTGCCCATTAGCTATAATAGGGCATCTCAGAGGCACTTACTATTCATCATGTTCACAATGGAACTCATACTTTCCTTCTAACTCCTGTTAGGTCCTATATTCAATCAATAGCACCACAGTCCAGTGTTCAGCTCAGTACACGCAAGTGTCCCAGCCATGAACCAGGAGTTACTATAGTCCTTTCCTCTACACTAATTCTCTACCTATCAGCCGACAATCATTTATACATGTTAAATATCTCTCCATCTGTGCTGTCATAGGCTTAATACAAGCCCTCATTATTTCTGACTGAGATAGTACGATGGAGGTCCAATTTGTTGACTTATTTCCAGCCACACCCCCTCACCCTGCCCTTGATCAGCTTGGCTGTGAGACGGTTCATTCATTCACTTGATCTTGTCTGGAATTTACTCAAAATCTTCCAGTGGTTCCTCACAGATTCACGATGGTCTGTTTCTCAGAGTCCACAGTGTCTCATGGTTCTTCTCCCCCTCCAATTTCCCCCAACTCAGTTCTCCTCTCCAACTCCCAATGTCCTCCATGTTATTCCTTACGCTCCACAAGTAAGTGAAACCATATGATAATTGACTCTATTTGATTTACTTCACTCAGCATAATCTCCTCCAGTCCCATCCATGTTGATACAAAAATTGGGTATTCATCCTTTCTGATGGAGGCATAATATTCCATTGTCTATATGGACCATATCTTCATTATCTATTCATCTGTTGAAGGGCATCTTTCAGCCTAATATTATTAACAAAATTTTGGATGAGGGGCCCTGTGGTGGAGTAGCTAACAGCACTGTTAAGGATTCAGAGACTAACTGGGGGTCAAAGCCTGGCTCAAACACCAATGATTTAACGTTTATACACATTATGAACTGATCACAAAAATAAGTCTAGTTACATCCATCACCATACAAAGTTAATACATTACTATTCCCCATGCTGTACATTCCATCTCCCTATTTATTTGTTATCGATTTACAGTTATAGCCTTGAACTTCTCTTCCTAATCAACATGTTTTCCATGGATGACCTCTTTCTTATGGCAGTTCCAGGTCTGGATTTCCAAGGTCTCTACCCTCACCACCACAATGTTCCAAGAGCTACTCAAACAACATGGCCCAAAGTGAATTGTCCCCTAGACCATTTCTCATACAGTTTTTATAGTTTAATTATATCACAATCACCTAACTGAAGCCAAAAATTGGAATCAACATCGATTTTTTTTTCTTTCCTTTAATCCCTAGTCCTTACTGGTCATGAAATCTTTGTTAGTCCTAATTCCTAGACATCTTTGAAATCTGTATGTCCCTTTCTCTCCCCATTGAAACATCTTGTGTCAAGGCTTTATATGGACTATTGCAACAGCCCATAATTTATTTTCCTTAACTTCTGTGTCATACTTCTTAAATCAACTCTGCATGTGATCAAGAGTGATATTTCTAAAACATAAATATTACTGTGTGTAGTAGGTTGAATAATGGCATCCCCAAAGTTGTCCACATTCTAATCCCTAATGCCTGTAAATGTTAGGGAGGTGAGAGAGCGCACACTCATTCGAGCAGGGAGGGGCAGGGGGAGAGAAAGAGAGAGAATCTTTATTTTTTTTAAAGATTCTCTTCATTTATTTGAGGGAGAAAGAGCAAAAACAAGGGGGGGCAGGGAGAGAGGGAGAACCAGACACCCCACTGAGCAGGGAGCCCAATGCAGGGCTCGATTTTAGGACCCCAAGATTGTGACCGGAGTCAAAGGCAGACGCTTAGCAGACTGAGCCATCCTGATACTCCTGGGAGAGAAAATCTTAAGCAGACTCCATGCTCAGAACAGTGCCAGCCTTGGGGCTAAACCTCACAATCCCAAGATCATGACCTGAGACAAAATCAAGAGTTGGATGCTTAACTGACTGAGTCACCTAGGACCCCCTGTAAATGTTACTTTATAAGGGAAAAAAAGACTTTGTAGATGTGACTGAGTTAAAGATGTTGAGATGGGGAGATTATCCTGTATTATCTGCAAGCATACAATGTAATCACAAGGGTCCTGGTAAGAAGGAATTGAAAGGATCCAAGTGTATAGTGGGAGTTGTGATAAAAGCAAAAGGGTATAGTGATGTAAATTAGTAATTATGAACCAAGGAATACAAGTGGACTCTGGACACTGAAAAGGGCAAGAAAACAGATTCTTCCCTAGAACCTCCAGAGGAAATGTAGCCCTGCTAACACCTTGATTTTAGCCTAGTGAGACTGATTATGGACTTCTGACCTCCATAATTGTTAAGATAAAAAAATTTGTTCTGTCTTAAGCTGTTAAGAATATAAAAAAAATTAAGATTTATTTATTTGAGAGAGAACACACATGCACAAGTTGGGGGAAAGGCAGAGGGAGAGAGAGAATCTCAAGCAGGCTCCACTCTCAGTGCACAGCGTGACAGAGGGTGGATCTCACAACCCAAGAGATCACTACCTGAGCCAAAATCAAGAGTTCAACTTTAAATGACTGAGCCACCCTAGCACCCCAAAAATATAAAAACTTTTACGGGTACCTCAGTCGATACAGCATGCAACTCGATCTTGGGGTTATAAGTTCAAGCCCCACACTGGGTGTAGAGATTACTTAAAAAGAAAATCTTTAGGGGCACCTGGGTGGCTTAGTGGGTTAAAGCCTCTGCCTTCTGCTCAGGTCATATCTCGGGGTCCAGGGATCAAGCCCCAAATCAGGCTCTCTGCTCAGCAGGAAGCCTGCTTCCCCCTCTCTCCCTCTGCCTGCCTCTCTGCCCACTTGTGATGTTTGTCTGTCAAATAAATAAATAAAATCTTTTTATAAAAATAAATAAATAAATAAATAATAAAATCTTTTAAAAAAAGAATCTCAAAATTTTTTACAGCAGCCATAGAGAATGAATACATTTGAGCAACCACTTTTTTGGAAACTGAGGGATTCCCATTTCCTACAGGATAAATTCTAGACTTATTAAACTGCATTCGAGAACCCTCATAATCTAACCACTAAGATTTTTTAGCCTTTCTTTCTGTTCATGCCCTCTAAGGAACTTCTACTGATAAGGACCAAATTTCTTTTCAAAAGTTGAGCCACATGGTCTAATAAAGAATTTTGAGCCAACTTTACATATGAAAATTTGGGAGGAGACATAATTTAGACATCAAAATGTTAAGGTTTGATGAATATGAACAATGGGACAAAATACTTCAATAACCAGGACGTACTCACTACAATCACACACAAAAAAAAAATATGCCATTCACTAAGTACTTTTACTGTAACAGTTCTTGGACTTGTAGATGTTGTCCCTTTTTTTTTTTTTTTAAAGATTTTATTTATTTATTTGTCAGAGAGAGTGAGCACAGGCAGACAGATTGGCAGGCAGAGGGAGAAACAGGCTCCCCGCCGAGCAAGGAGCCTGATGTGGGACTCAATCCCAGGATGCTGGGATCATGACCCGAGCCGAAGGCAGCTGCTTAACCAACTGAGCCACCCAGGCGTCCCGATGTTGTCCCTTTTAACTGGATGCCTTCTCCTTTGTCTGGTGAACTCCTTCTTACTTATTCTTCAAGACTCAGCTTAATCATCACCTCTACTGTGAATGGATCTTCACTGACATACCTTGGCACAGACACTTATTTTCTCTGGTGTTCCTAATTATACATTTAATATGCTCTTTTACCATATCCTTCTGAACGCTAATAATGTAATGATCTATTTATGACTCCTCCTTACCATTGAGCTGTTTGCTTCTATAGTAGTATCCCAACATGGCTCTCAATGAACCTCAAATTCTGGTGTTCTTATCTTTTAGTTCTCTCCCACAATGAGTCTTGGTTGGCATATACCAGTGATATGCTGCAATCAGCTTACATGACCTCTCAAGAATCAACTGTGCTCTGGGGCACCTGCATGGTTCAGTGGGTTGAGCCTCTGCCTTTGGCTCAGGTCATGATCTCAGGGTCCTGGGATCAAGCACTGCGTCTGGCTCTCTGCTCAGCGGGGAGCCTGCTTCCCCCTCTCTCTCTGCCTGCCTCTCTGCCTACTTGTGATCTCTCGGTTAAGTAAATAAATAAAATCTTAAAAAAAACGAATCAGCTGTGCTCAATGATTCATTAGTTCAATATAACACCCCATGCTAATGATGTACTATACTTGGCTAACTGAATTTAAACATAAAATAAAATAAAATAATTTTTTTTTAAAGAATCAACTGTGCTCATCTCTTCCCAGTTCTGTGTTCACCAATGTTACCTGGGCTTAAAATCAGCCAAGGTAGAATTATTTACACTAGGAAAATTAGGAAATGTTACAAATTAATGGAAGTTTTTGTTTTTTGGGGAAAGTCAATTTCCCAACATACCTCTCCTTTTGATTCACAGTAACAAACAGAATGCAGTGGAAAAGATTTTGTGTCAATGCTGGACTTAGCTTCAAAGAGTACCAGCAACTTCTTGAATACTTATTTTTGCCACCATCTATTAAAATCAGTTACCTGATAGATGGACACTGAACAGGTCCATGTGAAGAGGAAGAAGGCTTGAGATTATATGGAAATGGAGAAAAGCCCATTCATTCTAGCATTTCAAATAAGCCTCCAGATGACTCCAGTCACAGCCACCATTTCACTATAACCTCCTAAGAGACATCAACAAGATCAGAAGAACCATCAGATCACATATACAATTACAAAAAAATGATATTAGTTGCCATTGTTTTAACCCATCAAGTTTGGGAATGGGTGGTAAAAACTATTACTAAATTAACTTAAATAGCTTCCCCATGTCAAGAGCCGTATTTCATTCACCTGTGTATCCACAATATCTGAACAGGTACCCAATGAGTACATGCTGGATAGAGAGCGGATATTGTCTCTTTTTTTTTTTCCAGTACTTCTGTAAAGTAATACTGCCTATCTTTTCACTAAGATGAAGAAATATCCCCCTTCATAATAATATGACACTGTATGACAATAATTAAATTAGTTCCTAACAGAGATCCTCACGAAACAAACACTATAACCTCTTTCAATACTCTACTGAAATGACCTTCTAAAATTGACTAACATGTCTACCTTCTCCTCTCCTTATAAGTATCAAAGATCTCTACTCTTCTACCTGACTTTCTTAAGGATTTTCCTCCCATGATGTCATCAAGGCAAGATTCCTGGAAGCAGGAAGTATCTGAGATACTTAATGAATGTAAAAAGAAAGACTGTGATATTGGTCTCAGGTGTGGCAGTAATCTAGTTTCTACTCCTGACTATGCAGTTATGTGGCAAATAACAAAATCTTATTTTGAAATCTGAACTTGTATCTCTTTTCCCCAGTTTGTTTCTCTTTTATCTATTTACTATTTGGTTATTTCCTATACTTTTTCCTCCATTCCTTTGTTCTAGTCTATTTTTCATCCCTACATATGTTTCCTCCTTTATAGGCTACTATGCCCCCTAGCCCTATAAATTACCTACTAAAAATTAATCATTTTGCAAAATACATTATACACATCTCATTAATCCTTTTATCAATCCCATGAGCTAGGCATTATTATTTTCAGCGTATGGATAAGGCTCACAGAGATAAGTGGATAGTTCAAAATCTCAGCCAATAGTAGAGCCAGATGGGCAGCTGGTTCCAAATTTACTCAGATCTACACAGCTATAAAACACAAGAATAGGAAATTGGGGAAGGGGTTAAATACAGTTAATCCATACCTTTAAAAAGAAGAAGGAAACTGAAGAAAACAAGCAGATGTATATTTTTTTCAAGCAGATGTATATTTTGCATGAAGATACACAAAAACTTGTTAAACACTGTACAGATAGACTTAAGAAAAACCTTTTCATTTCCACTTCTACTCTATAGGGGTACATAAAGAAACCATTCTCTTTTTTCTTAGAACCCTTACTCTGCAGGATCAAAATGAGCAAATGGTGACCACGTAAGTGAGAAAGTATATTAAAATGTGCTTATACCTACATTCTTATGACTGACATAAAACTCTGTACCACAGCCATTCCTTAGAAGCCAGTTCATGAGACCAGACAATCAGGCAAGCACATTTCTAAATTCTGCATCTAGAGACCCACAGTAGAGAACATACTGATGAGTTCTTTTGTAACCAAACTTAACTGCCACTTCACTATAGCAAAAGGGAACTGCCAACGGTTTTTGTCAAACTCACTGCTGTGGACTCCACAGCTGGCAGAGTCCTGGTCTAGAGTCACAGGTGTCCAAATCACACAGCTGGTCCAGACAACTTGAGGATGAGATGGGGGTCAGAACTCTTTGGTGAGCAACAGAACTATCAAACATTGCAACACAGGAAATGGGCCCAAAAAAGTTTCAGGAGGGTACAGTTTGTCTTTGCAACCCATTTTCAAATGGCAGTTAAATATTAAGGCAAAGCCAATGTACAAAATTACATAAAATTATAAAGTACTTATGATTAATTACGTCCTAAGTACCTGAATACTTACTACATGTCAGGAGCATCATATATCTCAACTCGTTCCATCATCGCAACACATCAGAGCATCTGATGTAACAGATACCCTTTTCATAGTAGATAACCAGGTTCTGAGATGTTTGGTGTCTTTCCTAATTGCCAGCTGGTTAAGTGGGAGACATAAACTTTAGTCATTTGGTTGAAGAGGCAGAATGATGTAGTAATTTAAAAAACAGAATTCTGGACCCAGATTGCTACCTAAAAATCTCAGCTCTGCCACACACTAGCTGTATGATGCTGGTTAAGTCACTGTGCCTCAGTTTCCTCATCTGTAAAATGAGGATCATAATAACTTCTATCCATGATACTATTATTTTGTTACTGTTAGGCTTGGCTTAGTTAATACATCCAAATGTGTAAATATTATGTATGTATAACAAACATAGTATACACAGTGCCCAATATACATACTATACAAGAATTACAAATTCCAAATCCGTTTTTGTTTTTTTTTAAGATTTTATTTATTTGTTTGACAGAGATCACAAGTAGGCAGAGAGGTAGGCAGAGAGAGAGGAGGAAGCAGGCTCCCTACTGAGCAGAGAGCCCTATGCGGGGCTTGATCCCAGGACCCTGAGATCACGACCTGAGCCGAAGGCAGAGGCTTTAACCCACTGAGCCACCCAGGCGTCCCCCAAATCCGTTTTATTTCTTACCACCACTCCCTCTTGTGGGCATGTGCGTGCGTGCGTGTGTGTGTGTGTGCGCGCGCGCGCGCGCGCATGTGTGTTGGGGTTCTAAAATCTGGAGTGGAGATGGAAGGTAGGACTGAGAGAGAGAAGTCTGGAGATGGCAGCAGAGAGCTTCTAGCAGGTATGTTTGGGCTCTGACTGAATCACTGACTAAAAGAAACTCAGTGCAGCTCTTTGAAGGCACGAGAATAAGGAAGTCCTAAGTTCTACAGTCCTATTTTGAGACTAAATCAGGGTAACATTTTCATCCAACCAGGAAATGGAGATTCCAACTTGGAGAGCTCTTTCCTAAGGCTGTTCAATCCATTCACAGTTGATCAAAATGAAACTCCAGAAGTTGTGAAAAACCTAACTACAATTCAGATCACAAAGTCAATTTTCTGACCTCCCAAGCTCAACATCTGTGCTCTATCTTGAACACTTTACCCACTTATATTTATAGAAAAAGCGTTGTCTATATTGTTGACTATTTTAGGTTATATAACTAAAAGTAGAATTAAGAAAAGAATTTAACATTTTAAGCCTACCATGCATATTGACAAACTGCTTTCCAGAAAAGTTACCCCAAATCACACTGGCTCAGCCACTCCCACCTATCACTTAGTATGATGATTCAGAAAGGAGAAATCTTTGCTAGTGTTAAAGGAGAAAACATCACCTGGTTGATTTAACTGGCATTCCTTTTATTACTATTAAGGTCAATTTTTTTTCTATTTGGAAGCTATTTGTATTATTTAACTTTTTTCTTTAGTCAGCTTTTCTGTTGGGAGAGTCTACTTTATTTAATGATTTATGCAAGATCTTTCTATGGTAATATTGTTTCTTCATTAGTTTCGTGGAGAATACTTTCCCACTAAGTTATGTGCATATTAATTTATTTACTTTTTAAATTAAAAAAAATTTTTTTAAAGATTTTGTTTATCCCTTTGAGACAGAGAGAGAGAGAGCAAGCAAGCACAAGTAGGTTGAGGGGAGGGACAAAGGGAGAGGGAGAAGCAGACTCTGGGCTGAGTAGGAAGCTGAAGCAAGGTTCCATCCCAGGACCCTGAGATCTTGATCTAAGCCAAAGGCAGAAGCTTTGAGCCACCCAGGTGCCCCAAATTTTTAAATCTTTTTAACAGAATTTTGAAGACCTTCTCATAGGAATTCAAAAATTATTTAATACCTACCTATATCGAACTGAGGTATTTAAGAAACATACCACTCTTATTTCCTTTTGGCCAAAATATACTTCTTAAAAGAATACACAGAAAGGTAGGTTTTACCAGAATACAAGTTCTTTGAAAGAAGAGATCTGACCTATTCACTCACCACTGGGTTCCTAGCATTTGTGACTGTTCTTAGCACATGGTAAGAGTTCTATCTGTAGAACAAACAGGTGCATTGTTATCTTGCAATCTGCATGAAAACAGCAAATCACATCCCCAAAGACTTCACAAATAAAACAATTATTGCTGAGATGTAACATCTCCAGTGACAATGCCTGGATTTCTGGCTTAAGTACCTTTCATTGTCAGAATGTATAAGTTTGGGGCTTTGTTTTCTTTGTATTTCTAATTTTTTCACCACATAAAACAAAGTTCTGCATGTCATCTGAGATTTGCCTTATGAAATATTTCAAAAACATACCTCCTCTTCCTCTTGATCTCCACTGTCACCACTCTAGACTAAACCAGCATCATCCTAACTTGGACTCTTGCAATGACCTCTCAATTAGTTCCCCACTTCCTCTTTTGACCTCTTCCAATATTTTTTCCTATAGAGCCTGGAACATGGGCACCTCAAACCATCAATCTGATTATGACACTCCCTTACTTTCATTGCTTCCCACTGTTTTCAGAATAAAATTTAAAATCCAGAACTCCACATGATCTGGTGTAGCCCCAATTGGGGAAGTCCAATCTCACCTGCCCTTGCTGTACTCAGCCACAATACCACATTTCAGTTTTCCGAACAGGTCTGGCCATTCCAACTTGGCCTCCCCACTGTCTGCTGCTTCTACCCAGGTGGCTCTTGCACTCCCCTGCCTGGCCAGCTCCTGTCACGTGGTCACTCTCTGAGCATCTGCTTCCCCATGACCCGCCATCCTCCAGGCTACATTAGGTCTTAGACTCTTCCTGTACATGCTACACTGTACTCATGTAGCACTCTTCACAGTCTGTAATTATATATTTACTTTGCTTTACTTCTTTGCTTTACTTCTCTCTCCCTTACCAGGTAGTAAGTTCGTGGACAAAAGGTTTGGTCTGTTTGGCTCTTCATTACATCTTTACTACTTTCCACAGAGCCTGACACCTATTTGTCACTCAACAAATATAAAATGAGTAAATGAATGAGGAGAACAGTTCAAGGCCATCCTCTGCCAGGAAGCCTTTCTCACTGATGCCCAGGCCACAATGAATATCCAGTAGCCTTCTTGTCTATTTTGTTCCAAATGAATTCTTATGCTGTAAAACATAATATTTCTTGTTTTTATTTTTCTAAGTCTGCTTATTTTCTCAACTACAGTGTCCCCCCTCCCCTCTAACACTGGCCTCAGAGCTGGTTCTCAAACACTACTGTCTCACCCTGAAACAAGATCTCAGAGACCTTGCATTTGCTGTTCTCATTCAGAACACTCCTCCTCCACATATCTGAATGATTCCTTCCCAGTCATTCAGCCTCAAAGGTCATCTCCTCAGGTACATTCTGCTTCTCCAATAACCAGTCCTACTTTGACTATTCCTCCCAGCTCTCATCGGCTAACTCCCATTACAGTACACATTTACACACTTATTTATTATCTGGCTTCCTCATCAGAACACAGGCCCAAGAGGATATGAGAATTTTTCTGTTTGGTTCCCACTCTATACCTGGCATATAGTATTTACTACATACTGGCATACAAATATTTATTACATGTGTGAATACCAGCTCCAATGAGAGTTCCAAACTCCCACTCGGATCAAAATGAGCATAAGTAGATGTCATCTGTCCTCAGAACCTAACCCAACCTTCACTTCAGGGCCCTATCCCAGGGAAAGTAGTAGGTATTTCTTATAAGATTGCTTCTGGTGCAAAGAGGCAATTAAAGGTGAGAAGAAAGTTGATGAAAAAGAAGGTGGAGAAGAGTAGAGGAGAAATCAAATCAACCGAATGGGATAAAAGGGGAAAATATTGGAATCGTAAGAATTTGAAATCTTTTCAAAAGCTACATTAACAACCAGATAATCAAAGCTTGATTTGATATACCTTCTGATAAATGTGGCTCTGAATGAAACGCAACCTCTCTGTTCTGACAAATCAGCTCAACTCTCTGTATTTGATGAGATAGGTCATACAAAGATATAATCAGAGGAAACTAAAAAAAAGAATAAAAAGAGAGAGAATTTAGATCATTATAAAAAGGAAGTTAGATGCCGATATGAGCAAAAACATTTATAAAAGTCTCACAATAGAAGTGAGAAAATATTTCCTTTGTTAAATGTAACTGATGCTACATTATAAATGGGCTGATATGCCCAGAGCTCTCAGAAGAAAAAGAGATTATGATGTTTCCACACTGAAAACTGCCCCCAAATCTATAACTTTAGATTTTTATATACATGAAAATATAAATAACTATGGGTGATAAGGCCTTGTTATAATACAGCACTAAGAACTGTGATAATTTAGATTGGGTGGGAGGTTTTCTGCTGTTTGATTTTTTTTCTCAGAAAGCAAGCACTGGAACAGTTCTTCCTCTGTACCTGATCACCTGAGACGAGATCAGAATTATGTTCATAGTTTAATAGTCAATCCTTGAGGATAAAATAGCCATGTCTATAAAAATATCAAATAGACAGTTTCTGATTCTATGATTATCTGAAATAAGCTCACTCCCACCACTAGCCATTTAACTTACATATCCAAAGATTAACTCTTATCAGATTTTTTGATATACAAAAAATCCAGGCAATGAAAATCTCAAAATAAAACTGAGAAAAATTTTCCTTTGTTAGCATAAGATGGATATTTATACCACAAATCAAGACTTAGAAAAGAAAAAGTAGTATGTATAAAGCCAAACTCATAACCAAAGAAAATACAAATCATGTGGTAGGAAAGTAAACAATAAATTATGTACCACTGGCATCTATGCATTTATGTTTTCATTCATCTTTCTCTCTAAATAGCCTAGCCACCCATTAGCAAAAAATGATAGTTTACATGACTTATTTTAACTACATTCCCAACAAATATTCAATATATACTAGAAAACCCTTTTTTTATGGAACAACAAACTCAAGCATATCATTTTACCTCTGGTCTAACTTGAGAAGCCCATGCAATTGGAGTCACAGTCTTTTTCATCACTCTCTCAAGCTCCAAAAGTTTTATTAGACATCTTCTCTTTTACTGCTTCCCCCTTGCTAAAATGAAACTCACTAGGCCAAAGAAAGAGAAAAGAATGCAGAAGATCAAAGGGTAGATTTTTTTCTTCACTGACATTTTAAAAGGAACTATGAAATTTGGTTGCTGTGGTAGGGATGGAGAGGATGGCTGGGTGATGGACATTGGGGAGAGTATATACTATGGTGAGTGCTGTGAATAAAAATTTCAAAAAATTGAAAAATAAAATTAAATTTTAAAAAGGAACTATGGAATTTTGCTTGCAAATGGCATTCATGACCCCACCATGATTTTAAAAAGTGGAAAACAGAACAGTGAAAAAAATATACCAGTGTTGAAACCTACAAAATGCATTGATGATTATGTTATCATTTTATTAATTAGATTCTGTTAAGCAGAATTCAGTGTTTCTACATTGGAGGTTGATGTCACTGTGAATTCTTGAAAGAGAAAGCAGGATTCCAATATTTGAAAGATATTTATGACTTTATCGTGATGTTGTATAAGTTTGGGTGAGAAAAAAATGATTTTATGATTGTTTGGTTACTTTATAATTAATATTTGAAGATGTTGTTATACACTCTATTAGTCCACATGGGCTGCTATCACAGCCCTGGAAAGCTTAAACAACAGAAATGTATTTCTCTAGTTCTAAAGGCTAAGGAGTCCAAGATCAAGGTGCTAGCAAAGCCAGCTTCATTCTGAATCCTTTTCTCTTCGTTTGAAAGTGGCAGCCATCTTGCCATGTGCTCACATGACCTCTTCTTTGTGCGTGCACAGAGAGAGAGAGAGAGAGAGAGAGAAAGAGATCCCTGGTATTGAGCACTAAAACCATCAGACCAGGGTTCTATCCTCATGACTTCATCCAACCCTAATTATCTCCCAAAGACCTCATCTTCAAATACTATCACACTAGGGAAAGAGTTTCAACATATGAACTGGGGGGGAAGGGACAAATATTCGATCTATAACATGGACCATGAGGCACATACATCATTTTTTTCTTCCAGTCACTAAATAATATATATTCTAATGATAAAAAAATTCAAGGTCCAAATAATTTAGATTATAAAAAATATGTGTTCCATCATATAATTTAATAAACATCAATTAAGTGATGAATATATTCATTTAACAGGTGTCATGTTTGAGAACCACAGAATTGAAGTCTTGCTCCAGGTCACAGCTGATTTGTGATAAGGTCAATCTGCTGATAACTAGTCCAGTACTCTTTCCAATAAACCCACATCATCCCTAACTGGCATGAATACATTTCTACATGTCAGGCAATAGAACATTTCATAACCCGGGATCATATTATAGTTTAAGGGTAAGACCTAGGCTCTACACTCCTGACCTCTGGAATCTGATGGCTCACTCTGAGCAGAGAAAGAAGTCAAGAACCTGATCCCTATCCCAAGACACTATAGAGGATTGCACTGGCAGACATCCCCAGTGCAACTGAACAGGGCTTTGAACAAGTTCCTTAAAATTTTCTGCAGACACATAGCTGCTGCTGAAACAGCCAGAAACAAGTTTACCTTGAGTAGCATAGGAAACATTTAGTTGTCCAAGTTCCATAGAACCCAGAAGCCATTTTAAATGGAGATAGACTCATTGGGGGCTAACTGGCCCTGGGAGGAATTCCTGAGAGCCTCTTATATTCAAGTAGCTGACGTAACCAAAGATTCCCAAGTACTGCTATAGAAGATACTGTCATGGCCAAAATGAGGGAGAGCTACTGCAGCAGGTGCCTGGTCAGACTAGCCACCAGAGGACACTGGTCTCAATTCTTTTCTTTCAAAATACCAGCCTCAATTACACTTAGTTAATTATGGAATTACATGGTCAAAATCTGCCTTTCCAGATAAATTATAACCCCACAAAATCAGAAACAATTTATATATCATCTTCATATTTTCCCCCGACACCTAGAGTAGCATCTAGTCTATAGTAACTGCTCAATAAATAGTTGTTCAGCTGAGGAAAAGGAATATCAACTAGCTTTGCTAATGCCTGTGGGATAAAATCCGTAAGACACTCAGGATGCCTAGGTGGCTCAGTCTGTTAAGCATCTGCCTTCAGCTCAAGTCATGATCGCAGGGTCCTGGGACAGAGCTGCACATGAGGCTCTGCTCAACAGGAAGCCTGCTTCATCTCTGCCTGCTGCTCCCCTGCTTGTGCTTGCTTGCACGCACGCTCTCTCTCTCTCTCTTTCTCTCTGACAAATAATCAAAATCTTCACGGGAAAAAAAAAGATTGACAAGATATGGAAGCTAAAAAGAGGAAACAGAAAATTTTAGCCTTCCATACATTCTTCCTGGAGCAGTTTGTCTCAAAATATGATGGAGCTGGAAGCCCTGAAATGAGTGAAAGCTCAAGTAATTACAACAATAACAATAATACTCTAATTTACATATGTATAGCACTTTATTCTTCCCAAATAATATATTATATTTAGCTTTCATGATGTAACTCTTCTCACTTTAAGATGAAAAGGCTGAACTTCAGGGAGATTATAATTCATCCCACATCACAAAGCTAATGAAGTACAGAACCAGGATCCAAACCCAGGTTAAACAATTCCACATCCGGTATTCTTTCCACTTCAGCTACATTAAAATAACAAAAACATTGGTAAATGCTGATTCTGAAATAAATGGGGGAAATAATCATTTTAAAATTAGCAAACTGTTGTATTCTAGACTAGAAATTTGAATTCATTTTTGTGTCAGTCCCTTTGTTCTGGGAAAAGAAAAAGAAAAAAAATATTTGAGACAGACTGTGCTATTATGTAGATAGGAAGCACACATCTACCACCTCACTTGGGGAAGACCCAAATGCAGTGAAACATTCCTGATGTTAACACACCTTTAGTCACTCATATTTACCGAGTACCTCTGTGTGCTGGTCACTGTTCAAAATGAGACACTATACCATATAATGTCACCCACGAGTGTCTTTTAACAAATCTTTGTTCCTGCAAATTATGTTTCAGAGAGAGAAATATCTCCTTCTCAGAAAGCATGCTATCTGTCCTATTAAACCTATATCCTATTTGGGCCTCCTTGCAGAATGGGATGTGTTGATGTTTGAGTTCTTTGTAGGAGCTAGGATACTGGGAGGAATATACCTACATGAGGAAGTGTGGGCTTGAACCTCCTTTCTGTCCTGCTGAAGGAATGACCATAAAAAGGATACTGGCAGAGTCTGGGACCCTGGGACCCAGGGCAGTGTGCAGAGACCTACTGAAATTTTATTTAAGAAAAGCCCAGAAGCTGGGAAGCACTAATGTGTGATTCAGGTGTTCTTATGATTTGGGGGAGCTGAAGGTTAAACCCATACCAAATAGGGGTAGGTTTTTCCTTTAAGGAAATGGATACTCTCAGTTGGACATTCACTGTGGAGGGACATTAATTCCAGTATAGAAAATATAATCGACGTGGTGGCTTTACACAGAATGTGGGAAACTCTGTTTCCTGTCTCCAGGGCCTAGGGGAATTTTACAGGGTTTCCATTGCTTAGGACCTTCCTATAGGTGGGGTGATGGGGAGGAACTGGTCTCTGCTAGGTGGTGGCCAAGTGGAAGCTAAGCAATTTTGAGGCTCTAAGAAAAGCCACAGTTAGAAGAACGGTTATTTAAATTTTACTGCTTATATGTTTGGTCTCAGTTGTATTACAGAGAATTATGGAAGGGCCTGCCCCACAGTTCATACAGGCTAGCATAAGGGAGAGCAGGGGTCAAGGAGAGTGTGTGAAGATGGTCCCCAAGAGACGTCAGGGTGACCAGAGCAGCTCAGCCCTACGTGTCTGTGATTGGAGAGGGAGGAACCAGGGACCTAGGGGAGGTAGGTGGGGAGCAAGACTCCGCAGAGAGCTCTCAGTGTAGTGGGAGAATAGTTTAGGCAGAGGGCGCTCATCTCTAGCATTTGGTCCAGAAGGAGGGTAGCCATTCACACTTTAATAATTTAAGCAGTTTAAAACTTTTGTTTAATTATAAAGATGTCTCTGTTTTGGAATCATACTAATGTTTCAGACATGTGGGTAAAAGCCCTCTGCCCCTAACTGCTCCCCCACCTTAGACTGCACAAGGGCAGTAGGCCCATGGAAAAAAGATTGCTATAACTTTGAGACAGAATCAACAAAGACTTTATAGATGATTAAATGTCATGTCTGAAACACTAAATTATGCCATTGGAGTAATTCACTCACCCTCAGCTGTCCCTCCTTGCTAACTATTTTCTCTCTACAGAGCTAGGATTCTCTGATAGACTCTTGTCTTAAGGAATCCCTGGGCCTCCCCAGAGGCAAAGCCCAGCCCTGCCCAAGGCAGCCCACCTGCTTCTCCCTCCATAGCAAGAGGTGTCCTACAGAACATCCTTGAGCAGGAATTAACCACCTAAAAAAATAAAGGGACTCACCTATTCATCACATGTAAAAAGATTATAGTCCCTTCTTCATGTGCCTAATTTAGTCACAACTTAGCGTACATTTTCAGAGTAAATGGACAAATACTCATCTTCTATTTTATGTATAGATATGTGCAAAAAATCAGGAAGGGATATAGAAATCGCACTTGCAGAATACTAAGCACAGCCCACTGGTTTCTGTTTAAATGAAACTAAACTCTCATTAGCATTTCATAGTTAAGAACATAGACTTGGGTGCGCCTGGGTGGCTCAATTGTTAAGCATCTGCCTTCTACTCAGGTCATGATCTCAGGGTCCTGGGATCAAGCCCCATGTTGGGCTCCCTGCTCAGCGGGAAGCCTGCTTCTCCCTCTCCCACTCCCCCTGCTTGTGTTCCCTCTCTGTCTCTCTCTCTCTCTCTTTGTTGAATAAATAAATAAAATCTTAAAAATCAAAAACAAACAAACAAAAGAACATAGACTTAAATCAGACCTCAGTATGTCATGTCATGACATCAGTCAATGTCATGCTCCACCATGGATTCCCTATCCTGAGGGCAGTTACTTCTCATCCCCAAGCCTCAGCTGCTCTGACTGCAAAATGGACCTGACAATTACATATGCCTCAGAGGGTGGTTGTAAGGAGAAAATTATTTGATTCACATGAAACATTCAGAAACAGGCCTGGCATCTGGTAAGTGCTCAAAATTTTACTATTCATATTTCAGTGTTTCTAAAATGTTGCTGAAATTCAGGAACTAATTACTGGGGCATCCCAAAAGACAGACTTAGAAAGGAAAGCACTACTAGGTAAGACTCTGACCAGTACCCTAACTGTGCTTTGACTTCATCACTTGCCACTTCCATCAACTGCTTTTTTGGTAGCATGCTGGAAAATCAACCACAGTACATTGACACCCACACGCCAGCAGCTCTCTAAATCAGTTGTTCTAAAATGAGTCAGCATACACCCAGGCATGTTGGCCATTCATCTGCTGTCCATAGGCTGCAGGTCCCCAAACAAACCACTGCTAACATGTGCTGGCAGTGTGCCACAAAGCCAGGGGGCACAGGTACATGGGTCCACACCTCCATAGCTCTGGCTTCACGGTTCTTCAGGTACAAACACACTGAACCTGTGCCTGCGAAAAGGCAAGAGTGGTGCAGGAACAGCTTGCCAGGCAGCTGGGAGGAAGCATCTTCTGCCCACATTCTGCCTCACTGTAACCAGCGTTCCCGGTCCCACCAACATTCAGTACCACTAACTTCACACCACTGGCTGAGCTAGATATAAAAATGTTTCTGTCTACTCCTGGGTATATTCTTCTCCTTGAGTAACTAAATGCAACCCTTGTTAAAATTTGTTTCTTTTTTTTTTCCCTGGAATAAAACTGAGCTCATTCTTGTTTTCTATGCCCAAAGGTTACAGTAACAGGAGCACCTTCATCTCCAGTTCCTTAGGGGAAGTCTGGGAAGCTCAAAAAGCAGGGCCTAGGCAGGACTATAAAGCCAATAGTGATGAAATCAGGTTTCAGAATGAGTTTTTAAAAATTTGACTTAAACTAACAAGGTGCTTTTGGGATGTTAAAGTTCTCCATTTGGGTGTCTTTAAAAATGATTATACACATTCAGGACAGAAAAACACTGGCTTACCTAGGTTTAAAAAGAGAAAGATCCTAGTTGATCATGCTTAAAATGAGCCAAAGTAAGTAATATGCTGGCCAAAAAGCAGTCCTTTCCCAGCACTACCACTGCTCCCCGCCCGATTACCACAGCTTAAAGAACCAGACAAACGAGGTCTGTCTCTTCTTTCTCACTTGCCTGTTCAGCTCACTGCTAAGTTCTGCACCACCCCCGCCCCAACACCTTTCAAATTGTGACTGCCAAAAGTCACCAGTGACCACAAATTGGCAAATCAGTGGACTTGTTTCCAGTCTTAGAACCTGCCCCTTTTCGGTATTTGACATTGTTGACCACACCTCACTTTCTTCCTTTGGCTTCCTTTGGTTCCTCCTGACACCCTGGCCACCTCTTTTAGCCCTCTCTCATCTTTTTGTCCTTCAATGCTACCTGTAACTGAAGTTTCAGTCCTTGTCCCTGTTCTCAGGGACACCTGGTGATCTCAGCTACTCCCACTTCAGCTATCACCAGGAGGATAAGAAACCCCAGATCTTCAGTCCTGTCTGGATCCTGAGAACTTGATAAATGCAGCTAAATCCTGGGCACAACTGGGTTACATGTCAGATATCCATAAACTTCAAAATAATTGTACAGGGGAGTTTTTATTATTACCACTTAAAAGCTAAGGAAATGGAAGTTAAGAAAAATTTAACATCATGCAGTGAGAAAGGAAGACCTGATTTTTCTTTGTGGTATCTCTGATTCCAAAACATGTTGCTTTTGCATAGGGGACAATTCAAATAAACCCAAGATTTGTGATATTCTGGAAATTTTCCACATCAGTCTAGACCCAAACCTGTCCCAATTTCAACCCTTCAGCATAGTGATAACTGACTTCCCCTGATCTTTTTATAAACAAGGGAGGCTTTTATGATACCTCTCATATCAACTAAGTTACTGAAATGTGTGAAACCTGGGAAGCCCAAGGGTTACAAAAATAAGTCTAGGGCACATACTTTTTTTTTTTTTTTTTTACTTTTAAAGATTTTATTTATTCATTTGATAGACAGAGATCACAAGTAGGCAGAGAGGCAGAGAGAGACAGAGGAGAAAGCAGGCTGTCCACAGAGCAGAGAGCCCGACGCGGGGCTCGATCCCATGACCCTGGGATCATGACCCGAGCCGAAGGCAGCGGCTTTAACCCACTGAGCCACCCAGGAGCCCCCATACTTTTTAAAAAGTACAAAAATAAGGGTGCCTGGGTGGCTCTGTTGGTTAAGCGACTGCCTTCAGCTTAGGTCATGATCCTGGAGTCCTGGGATCAGCCCCACATTAGGCTCCCTGCTCAGCAGGGAGTCTGCTTCTCCCTCTGACCCTCCTCCTTCTCATGCTCTCTCTCTCTCTCATTCTCTCTCTCTCAAATAAATAAAATCTTTTTTAAAAGTACAAAAATAATATGTGAATATTTAAAGTAATACAGACATACATAAGGGAGAAAAAATATCCCATGATACTATTTTTTAAATTGGCTTCTACTTAGGGTTTACAATTTAGTTTTATTTTGTTGTATTTGTTTATTTAATTCATGTGACTTTAAACATGCACAATGGTATTAAGGATAATATAATAATCATATCATCACCCAAATCAAGAAACGGAACATTATCAATACAATGAAAATTTTTACATTTCCATCTCCACTTGTACTTCTTCCTTCCTAACAGAGATAATCACCACTTTTAATATGATGTTTGTTATTCCATGTGCCTTTTCATTCTTGTATTCATTTTTTATATTCTTTTTCTCAAATGGAAGAAGAGGTAAAGCAGAATAACTGACAAACTTGTGAAGGTCGAACGAGGGGTAGTGGGACAGTGTGAAGCCCCTGGGAGTTCCAGAAGTGGAAGAACTCTGCACCCTCTGGAAGGCTCTTTCTCCATGAAGACCAATGGGTATTCACAGAAAAGACAAAACGGTATATTGTAGAACTTTAATACACTGCTCATAAGAATGCAAAGTACAGCCAGTTTCTTATAAATTTAAGCACACCCCGGGGCACCTGGGTGGCTCAGTTAAGCTTCTGCCTTCAGCTCAAGTCATGATCTCCAGGTCCTGGGACTGAGCCCCTACCCCTTGTTCATGTTCACGCTCTCTCTCAAATAAATAAATAAATAAAATCTTTTAAAAAATCTAAACACACACCAATCATATCATCCAACAATCCACTTTCAGGTAACTATTCAGAAAAAATTAAAATTTATGTTCCCACAAAATCTGCATGTAAATATTTACACAAGCTTTATACATAAGCCCCCCAAATTGGAAATGACCCAGAGGTTCTTTACTGGTGAATGGATAAACTGTGTGGTACATGCATTCAATGAAATGCCATTTAGCAGTAAAAAACAACGAACTGGTCATAACAATATGAATAAATCTTAAATGTAGTTTGCTAAGAGAAAGAAGCCAGGATGTAAAGGCTACATATGATTCCATTTGTATAATGCTCTGGAATTACAGGGGTGGGAAACAAGTAGCCACTAGGCACTGAGGTGTGAGAGGAGGGGCTGACTACAAAAGAACAGCACAGGGAATTGGGGGCTAATGGAATAGACTGAAAATGTGATGAAGGATATATAACTTTATGCATTTGGCAAAAATCCATTGAACTGTGCATCACTGAGTATATTGCCTTCCATAAACTAAAACCAATCAGTGAGGATGGGAAAGATGCAATGTAAACTGTATTAGAAATGAGTAACATAACCATAATGAAGAAGGATGGAGTAAACATTGCTGATGTAACTTTGGAAAACAGTGTTCTGCTAGATAATGCTAAGACTCAAAACAAAAAGAATTTAAACACTGTACTCTAATTGATAAATCTGTTTCTTCCAAGAGTATAGATCTGCAATTCTAAAACTACTTTATTTGTATATTAGGTGGAAAAAAAACAAACATATTGCAGATAATGGAAGGCAGATTTCTCACTGTTGGAGAAAAAAGAAATAAGTGTCAAGGCTAGAACATAACTCACAGTATTATTTTTATGTATGCAGAGAAAGAGAAACAGAAATATATTATGTATGTGCATGAATGAGTAAGTGTACCTACTTTTATTTCCTTCTTTCATTCACTGAAAGAAACCAGAAACAGTGATACTTAACAATACCTAGCACCCAGATCTTAGTTTCTAAATATCATTCTTCAAAATGGTGTTCCCCTGGCTGTATTCAGTGCTGGGGCAGAAAAAATGTAAGTGATACTGGAGCATCTTGTGTTGCCAGAAAATAAGGAAGTGGCAAAAAGAAAAAAAAAATAAAAATAAAACATACTGAAAGAGCACAGCAGGAGACAACTTGAATAGTTCCTAATGGCCAAAGTTAGAACAGTAACAAAATAAATGATGATACTATTTTTTAAAACCCAAACAATAAACTAAATATCCATGAATCTATACTGATATTAATATATAACTATACTAGTAAATAAATGGGGGGAAAGGGATAACTCTACTGTAGAAAGAATTTTAATTAATAAACAATTAATAAACACAAAAGGAATAAGGGAAATTAAGAAAGCATCATTAGAACATCACACTAATAATTACCACAGGCAACATCCACTGATAGAAGATAAAATAAATAAATCACAAAACTGCTACGTGATTGGTAGTTTTAACATAAGGAAAAATCAATGCTGACAACTTTAAAAGTTTTAAGCAGCTATTAAAGTACACTATTATTTACTGGGAAAGTAGTTAATAATATGAGGAACTTTCCTTGAGCATATACTATATTCTAGTTACTGTACTAAACACTTTACACATAATTCATGCAATCTTCCTAGCAACCCTATACCATTTGACAAATGAGAAGGAGATTAGATAACTTTCCCAAACTTACATGGTTAGGAAATGATGTGCCTATAACTTAAAACCAGAACTCTGCCAACAGATAAACAAATGATAGATGATGGGTATTAGATATTATGCATATGAGAGAGAGAGAGAGAGAGAAAATATATCTGTATGTATTTACTTACTTCAAACTAGAGTCAAAGTAAAATCAATCCCACAAACAAAACATCAGGGTGCTGAAGTGCTAAGGAGAACAAGGAAATATTGGGGAGAAATAATGGGGCATCACACATCTGGCTGGTGTTTTGTCTTTTTTGTTGTTGTTGTTGTTGTTGATTGAGAAAATGATGAAACACCAGTGAGGTCATGTGAGAAAAAATGAAAAACTGAAAACTAAGTTTCTTACAAAAGTGAGAGCAGCAAGGATGCTTTTTATCTAGTAGAGAAATCCAAACATTCTTTTTTTTTTTTGTCAGAGAGCGAGCGCAGGAGCGAGCACAGGCAGACAAAGTGGCAGGCAGAGGCAGAGGGAGAAGCAGGCTCCCTGCTGAGCAAGAAGCCCGATGTGGGACTTGATCCCAGGACCTGAGCCGAAGGCAGCCGCTTAACCAACTGAGCCACCCAGGCATCCCAGAAATCCAAATATTCTTGAAGGTGGTCATCCTTTTTGAAGATTGGAAGTATCACAGAAGTCTGGAGTGGTGAAACTGCTAAGAAGCAAACTGCCATGTAGAGGCTCACCTCCACTCTCCCAAGGTCTCTGGGAAGCTTGGCCCCTGGAGCCACAGTTATTACTGACTATACCAGCCTCTCAGCCACCTTTGGCATAAGCTGCTGTCTTGATAGAATGTTTCTTGCCCAGTATCTTCAGAGTAAGAAGATACCTTTCAGAGTTGGACTTAATAGAAATAATACCTCAATTTGGAAGGGAAAGGGGAATCACAACGTAAAGTTTCAATCCAAGCATACTTTGTTTTCTAATACTAGGGCAATAATAATTTTATTTAATTTATGTCAAATATATACATATGTGTTTGTTTATATGTGTGTCTGTGTGTGTGTATGTATATATACACACAGTACAAGTACAGGTATTGACTGGCTGTTTAAAGAAATTATTTTAACCTTTCCAGGTATCATAATGGAATTATGGTTATGTTACAGAGAGACCTCTTACATTTTCGAGTTACATATTTACAAATAAAATGGTAATGTATCTGGGATCTACGTCAAAATATTATGAGAGGGAAGATAAAAGACTCTACAGATGGAATAAGACTGGCTAGGAGCTGACTATTGTTGAAATAGGACAACGAGTTCATAAGTGTTCAATATACCATTGCGTCTACTTCTGTACATGTGTGGAAGTTTTTATAATAAAAAAGCATTTACAAAGAAATACAGATTTTCCTATTATAATTCAATGTAAGTGACATCAAAGAAACCTCAAATCACACTCCAAAAACACCAAGTATTTGTGAAGGAAAGGTAGAGGTAGGGACCACTTAAACCATGCCACCTCGAAACCAAAGCACCAAGAGAAATAGTAACAATCCTAATGGAAATAACAGTATCATTTTTTTCAACGTGAAATCTATAATAAATACTGAGGTAAACACAAGGCCTTACCTTTGAAATCAGAGAAGAAATCTGTGGGCGGGAGTGAAACGAGGCGGCGGCTTCCATACTGTGAGGGACATGAGACTCCCGACAACCGCACAGACGCTCACAAAATGGCGCCGGGCCGAGTTGCGCAGGGCGAGGAGGCGTCTGGCGCTCGCTGGGTCAGGCAGTGCGTAAGCTTCCGGCTCAGCGGCTCTCATGAGGCGGGGAGAACATGGAAGTACCAAATTAGATGTGCACAACGCCCTGCGACGTACACTAGCCTTGCACCCCCACACAGCACCAGCATTAGAAAAACATCTGTCACACTAGAACAAACACACTGTGTTGACCTAAAGGAGTGTTATACAATTTCTAACTTGGTGTATCACCGTTAAACTCAGTCCTTTTCTTGGAAACGATTTTCTAGTCTAATTTTGAATGTGTTTTAAAGTAATATGTTCATATGGAAGTAAAAGATCCAACAATACCGAAAGACACAAAACGTGAAGCTAAATTCTCCTCTCCTGGGCCTCCTAGTTTCTACCTAGTTTCACTCCCCAAAGATAACTATTTTAATTACTTCTGTTTTTTAGTTCTGATTTTTTAAATAATTCTAAATAAAATGTTCATAATTTTCGTTAGCTCATTGATTTCCCAACTTTGTGCAAGGGTTTGGACTCCTTTATATGAGAGATAAAGATGTTTAACTACCTTTGTTTGCTTCTTCCAGTTTTTCTTAGCAATACGTATTTTTTACTTCTTTAATGGTCCTACTCCTATTTGTAACAATATAGATATTTCTTGACCCAACTTTTAACTCCCATTTGTAAAATAAGTTTATTTATTTGCCTTGTTTCACTATCCAAACTGTTATCTGTAACTCTACTTTAACATTGTCAAGTCTTAGAATGTTTACAATCTGTTCTATACATGAAGTGAGTTTTTCAGAAGTTTGTCCATAGATTGATTCCAATTCATGTTCAAAATATTACAGTTATTATAGTCAACAATTAGTCAACAAATAATGGGATTGAACCCAAAGAAAAAGAGATGTAACCCTATGTCACTAAAACTGAGCTGCTTGTTGAATCATGCACAAATTTGTTCTCATTTCTTAGAGCTCTACAATAAGTCCATTTGAGTTTCTTCATATTAGGCAATGATTTCTTTTCATATTACGTTTTGATTTGTGTTGGGATTTCTAATGATCTTTCTTTTTACTCTAGTTTCTTAATTTTATAATTACAGAAAATTCACTTTCTTCCCAAAGTTGTTCTCTCTTATTAGCCTATGACTATCTTTTCATATGGACTAATTTACCTATACAACTGTGATTCTGGAATTTTATTTTTTTCATGGCACTCTTGATTAAATCCTTAGTTTACTGGATCTCATCTCTGCCTTTTTCCTGGATTTCTGTTTTGCTTTGTCAAAGTCCATCTCAAATAATGTTCTTCAGAAAAGATGTGTAGAAAGTAAATTTTCTGAAATCTAGTATATTCCAGAATATCATTACTTTGTCTCCACATTGCATTAATTGTTTCACTAGGCACATAATTCCATACTTAAAAATTATTTTTCAGAACTTCGTGTCTGCTACTTGGTGAGCAGTGTTGTGCCAATCTGATTCTCATTCCTCCGTAGTGACTTTTTTTTTTAAATCTCTGGAAGATGATGCAACCTGTGTTTTATCACAGGTTTCCTGGAATTTCATGTGTGTGCAGATGTAGAATTCCTAAAATCCAAAATGCTGGCAACTCAGTGGATCATTTTAATGCAAAGCCATAGTATTGATCAAATATAGACAACTTTTTTATATTGTCTCTCTGATGATTTCTTTCTCTCTAATTTCTCTCTTCAATTTCCTTTCTCTGTTAAATTTATGTTGGACTTACTAGATTGCCCTTCAGGTTTTTTTTAAACTTTATTTCATCTTTTCCATCTTCTTCATCATTTTGTTTTATGTCTTAAGAGATTTCCTCAAAGTTTTCTTGTGGCATTTCTTTGATTTTATTTTTAATTTTAGTATTTAAATGTATTAAATTTTATAAATACAATTTTGTAAACTTTGAAAATTTTATAAATCTAATACCTTCTCAAATTGTTCTGAGGACACTCATAAAATTAATAAAGTTCTTTTCTGGTCCTTGGAGTCAGTTTTTCTGTTCGATCACTTTGGTCTTTATTTGTACTCCTGATTTCCTGAAATAACTGGCACTTCTTTGTGTATTTTCAAATTTACACTTGAGGGACCAGGTTGATTACTGTAAGTAGCTGGCATGTGTTCCTCTATAGACGCCAACATATTATCTACTCATCCATTTTTTTCCCTAGAATCTGCCAATTCCAAGCACTCTGTAGGGGGGGCAGAAGTGTCCCACAACTGCCTTTAACTTGGGTTCATAAGTTGAGAGCCGGCCTGAATGCTCCAACAGCCCCACGTGTCATCTCTTGGACTAGCATACTCTCTCACACAGATTTTTTTTAATATAACCCGGATTCAACAAAGGGATAAACCCTAGCACTGCATCCATGATGGATGGATGGATGCTGATATGTGCTGTATTCCCTTCACAGCCTTCAATTATATTTTTGATTTCTGATCTACTTCCCATTCCTGTTCTTTCTTTGTGCTAAGGGTAAACTTCTACTACCTACACTGTGGCCTTTCATGTGTTCTGGGCTGTGTCTGCTTAGCTCTGCTTTATCTCATTATGATTCTATTTACTTCTTACTATCAGATATTTATCAAAATCTCACATTTTCTAATGTCTTTCATCATGTCTTTTCAACACTATCAGTGTTGTCATGAATATATTCACTTTTGCTCTAGAAGGGCAAGATGGTAAATGTAGAGGTTGGTCAAAACCAAAAGCCCAAATGTCTTTCCACTATCTTCCAAGTGTACCAGTGAAACTGAATTAGGATGATGGTACCAGATAACACAGAAAAGTACAATCTCACATTCTAAATTTTCAGTAAAAGAAAGAGCACACATTTGTAAAACAGAACCTCTCCCATTGTCAAGTAACCTAATCTTCTTCTTAGCTGCAGGAAGAAGAGAACAATAAAATCTTAATGGGCAAGAGTTCAAAATGAAGATTGCTGAAGCTAATAACTCCATCAACGACATTCAGAATATAAGAGATAAACTGGAAGATTTGTATGGCATCCTAACAATACTGAAATGAAGAAGGTCAGCAGAGATTTAGATTTTGATATCTTTAAGACAGAATCTGGGGCAAATTGTCCCAAGAGTCATGTTAAGTAATTTATTAGATTAAGCAAATACAACAGGCAGACAACAAGGTCCATAAAAATCCTAAGACTGCACTTCATGTGGAAGAGAAAGCCATAACATAGCAACATGGTTTAATAATCAATGAGAGGGATGAGACATGTCATAAAGGAAATAAACAAATGGAAGTAAAAGAAGTATTTTGGGGGGCTTGTTTTTAGGGAGTGTGATCGAGGAGGGCAAATCAGAAAGGCCGAAGTATAAAATAAAACCTGAAGGATAACAAGAAGCTATCTTTAGAACAAAGAGAAGGATAAGATTTCCAGACAGAGAAATATCAAAATCAAACACAGATAGAAAGGGGAGATGTAGAGGAGTAAATGAAAGGAGGCTGGTGTCTGGGACACAATGAACAAAAGAGAGGACAAGAGCAGATGCTGAGAGGCAGAGAGAGGGTCAGAGGCTTGCAGACCCAGGTACGCCATGATAAAGAAATTGGACTTTAACACAGTGGAAATCTAAGTGTTAGACCAGGGCAGTGACATGATCTGATCTGATTGACAAAGGTCCCTTAGTCTGCTAAATATGTGTGTGTGTGTATATATATATACACACATATATATATAAAATGACTTGTTATAGGAGGACTGGGTGGGAAGGAAGTAGGTGTGGAGGGAGGGACAATTGGGGCCATAGTCCAGGGAAAAGATGATGGTGGCTTGGACTAGAGGGTAGATACGAAGACAGAGAAAAGTAGACACATTTAAGAATATATTTTGTGAGTAGAAAGAGCCAGAATTGCTAATGGAGAGGATAATAGTGTTTAGTAAAAAGGAGACATTGAGAATGATGGCTAGATTTGTGTCTAGATAAACAAAGAATGGTGTCACTTGCTAAAATGAGGGTAATACAAAAAATAACAGATGGTTTGTTTGGAGGGAGTGGGGGTTCGAGGATTCTGTTTTGGACACTGCAAATCTGAAATGTCTGTTAGACATCTAAGTGGAGAAGTTAAGTAAGCTATCAACTATTGAATCTATGACTCATAAGAAACATGAGTCTAGAGAAATAAATCTAGAGTCATCAACACAGAAGGCACAATGTTCAGAAAGCAGAATGTTTGACCCTGAAATTAGGAAAACGTTCCAGCTGTTTGCAAGGACAAGGTCTAAGTTATGACTATGGGAGTAAGTGGCTGAGGTAGCATGATAGACAAGAACATCTGAAGAGAGGAAGTTAAGGAAATGAGGCAGTGAGAAACAAAGAGGATCCCTACCAACCCCTTTTCCAGGTTCAGAGAGTTAAGAAGGCTGTGAGACAGAAAACCTTGCTTGGTTATGGAGGTGCTCTAGAAATTTTTGTTGAATATGTAAAAACCTAGCTCATTTCCAGAGAAGTCAAATCTAGTTGCAGGATTATGGTGGCAGAAATTGAATTTAATAGTGAAATTCTTTTTTTTAAGATTTATTTATTTATTTATTTATTTATTTGGGAGAGAGCGCGAGAGGGCAAGAGCTGGAGGAAGGACAGAGGAAGGGGGAGAGAGAATCTCAATCAGACTCTCCCCTGAGCCCAATGTGGGGCTCAATCTCTTGACCCTGAGATCATGACCTGAGGCGAAACCAAGAGTCAGTTGCTTAAGCAACTGTGCCACCCAGGTGCCCCGAGAGTGAAGTTCTTTTAAGCGGTCCTGAGGAATGTGCTGAAAAAGATAATACTCTGATTAGCGACTAAACTTTTTTTCCCAAAATTGTATTAAGAAGATGAGGTTAATGATAAGTTACTATTTTACAAGGAAGAATTGGTTAGGGAAGAACTATTGTGTCCTTTATTTCATAAAAGAGAACTTGAACAACTATTTTTATCACACTACTATATGGCATCTCTGTCACTTTGGCAGATCTCGTTAGGTTTTATCAGAAACCAAGTCATACAGGGTCTTATCAGCACCACCTCCTCCTCTACAGACAGGGAGGGAAAAGATTCCTTAGGAGAAAAAAATTCATGGAGACCATGAGATCTCAATGATCTGTGAATTAAGAGACTGCTGTTAAAATGCAGCTCTAAAAAAATAAATAAAATTCAGCTCTCCCAGGACAATGTTACTCTGTAACACTTGAACTATCTGTGACTTTATAGGAACCTTACATTATACATTTGCTTGTCAGCCTGTCCATTAAATTAGGAGTTCCTTCAGGGAAGGAATCATCTCTCACAAGGACCCCATGCATGTAACAGTGCTTGGTTATGGAGGTACTCAGTAAAATGTCCAATAGATGAAAACCTAGTTCATTTTTTAGAGGGTTAAGTCTAGTTGTATGTGATGGTGGCAGTATTTGGACTTGATTGAATTCAGTTTGTTGGAGTTCACCAAGGGTTATATCTTTGTGGTGGAACTGCCCTGGGCTATAGCAGCCTTAAGATTGTCTTTTCCTAAAATGAATCCTCCTACAGAGCTTTCCTTAACTCCTTCTTGATACACAGAGGGACATTTGTTTGTTGAGTATCTTCCTTACACAGTACAAGAAATATATGAGAAATTGTTCCTGTCCCCCCAAAATCCGATAATCCATTTTAGAGATGAAATACAGAATAGTAAAGATAGCATAAAATCCAATGCATCATAGACCACGCATCTCATTTAAAATGCTTCCCATAGAGAGCTTGCAGTGTTGCCTATGAGCAGACTGATTCCGTCACTGGTGCCTTGTAATTTATGGAATGTGCAAAAATGCCCCTACCCCCTGCTATGGGGCATGAAGCTCCACTCTTAGAATTTGATTATTTTTGAATGCCATTGACATTCAGGAATATTCTTTCAAAATATTAATATCCTTAGGATAAGACACTCAAAGGCCTGCATTTAATCCAGCTCCTTAGGGGGAAAAAATACCTCTCAAACTTCTTCCCCCTGGGTCAGCAGGTGGGAGTGTTACAGATCAAGTAAAAGGTGTGATAGGAAAAACAAGAAGACTGTGCTCTAGGCATGAGGTCTTGTAGAAGGAGAACAGGCCCAAGCGAACCATGGCACTAAGGGATCCTAGATAAACAAAGGACTTCGAGGTCCAGAACTGGCCAAGCTGTCAGGAAGGAGACTCACAAAGAGGAAGTGAGTGGGCCCAGGATGCATGTTTCCTACATTGCAAATTCCCCAGGGCATTTTCTTCCCTGCCTAGCTTTACCTTTCCTCTTTCCAGGCCCATGAAGCCCTGCTTAAGATCTTGTAATTACTGCTCCCACATGGATTGCACCAGTCACCCTCCTGCTACTGTGGCTGCTGCGACGTCTATCCACGTTGCTTCCTCTTGTCACTTCAGAGACTGTGCCAGGGAGCTGCAGGCCCCAGGAGTGCAGGGGCAGGGGGAGCAGGTTATACAGAGGTCACATCACAGCAGAATAAATGGCTACTGCTGGGACCTGGGTGCCTCACTTTGGTGAAGCATCTGCCTTCTGCTCAGGTCAGGTTAATCATCTGCCTTTGCCTCAGTTCAGAATCCCAGGGTCCTGGAATCAGTCCCATATCAGGCTCCTGCTTCTCCCTCTGCCTGCTGCTCCTTCTGCTTGTGCTCTTTCTCTCTGACAAATAAATAAATAAATAAATGGCTACTGGCCCAATTTCTCCTGCTGTGGCCCTGTATACCCTCTCTGCTCATGGCTGCTGTCTAGGCTAAAGGCGAAGGGCTTCTCTGCTATGCAAAGGAGACACACTTCATCTCTGTTAAGTGTATTTCCAGGATTTGCTGCCCAGACACAAGCCCTCAGCAGGTGCCAGAATCCTCCAGCTCCTGACTAGCTTCCCTTTCTCTCCTGCAGTGTGTCCTAGTGGAGAGCATGATTTCTGGATCCAGGCCCCCAGCGCTTGAGCCCTGGCTTTGCTACTTCCCAGCTGAGGGATCTTGGGCCTCAGTGTCATCATCTGTGAAAAGGGGATAGTAACAATACTCCTCCCATAGAGCTCCATGTGAAGGATGTAGCCCCATTTCTGGCATAGGGTAAGTACATGCATGCATAGTAAGCACAAAATAAATTTTTGCTACCGTTACTAACCTCTGTGACTACTCAAGTAATCATCGAATTAGCAAGTATCAATTAAAAAGCTATTTTGTGCCTATCAATAGCCTGGGAATAGAACACTAAAATGAAAAGTGGTGATGATAAAATCATGACTTTCAATTATAAGTGCTTATTTTGTGTCAGGCACTGTGATGAAAATTTTTAGTGACTTGAGTTATCTTCTTAACTCTTCCGTAGGATGTACTCTTAGCATCTCCATTTTACAGACCCTTCACAGTCCCACTTGCTCCCCTGGATTACAGTCTTTCCAGACCTGGAAGCAATCTATTTCATCCAGTCGCATTGTCCCGCCCCTGTCTCCTGCCACCCAGTGAAAGCACTGATAGGCCCTCTTCATTTAGTCTCAAATCTTCTACTAGACTGCCTTCCTGTCTCCCCTCCCACTCCCATCTAATAAATCTAGATACAGCCTCTCATTTCACTTCTGAGAAGCCGTTTCCTGTCATCTCTTCAAAGACTAACTCTTTCCCACTGACTGTCTCTAATGAGGAGCAGAAAGCAAACATGTAGCCCTCCTTGTCAGCAGAATCCAGAAATGGCTCCTCCTCAAGCCACACCTGAAGTCCCTGCATTGCCAGGAGCAAGGCCCTTTGTGTTTTGCTGTTTTGGGGTGTTACTGGTTTGGTGAGCCATATGAAAATCGGGTTTTGACACCAATATCCTGGTCTAGTCTTTGAGATAGGAAAAAGATGAAAATAAGTATGTTTCCACATTTTGGGGTAGCAAACCCAGTCTGCGGTTTCCCTGGTGCTGTCATACCATCAGAACCTCAAGTCATTCAGCCCTCTAAGCTGCAATTTTCCTTATTTGCTAACCCGGTCTTCAAAAAAGAAAAACAACAAAAAACAAAAAACCCTGGTTTCCTTCATAGCACTTGATTTTGATTTTACTGAAACTTGTGTGGTTAAAAACATTCTTATACTAATAGCTTTGTGACCTTTAAGGTATTTGGCAGGAAAAAAAATCTCATAAGAGCAGAGCCTTGTTTCCCAACTCAGGGGTCTTCTCACTTCAAAAACAGAGACCCGTGACGCCCCCCTTTCCTTGACTGTGCCCTCAAAGCCACTCTTCATGTCTTTTGTTTCCTCTTCTCACTTCTAGAGGGACTCTGGGTCACTGGCCTGTCATGGAAATGGCAGTGATGGGTCAGTAACAAATTGTCTGGCTTTCTCTGTGCCTTGCAATGTGAGCTCTTGGGGAATGGGCAGAAAACAGCAAGGCTGAAACAGCAGCGGCCACAGGCTCAGCTATCAAAGCTGAAATATAACATTGAAACAGAAGTCAAACCAGAATCACATGAGACAGGTCATTTCTCTCGGATAAGCACATAGGTTAAAAATCTAATAACTTGGTGTCCTTGGAAAAATATCAAGTCCCAGGTGTTGAGACAACCATTTGAAAGTTGTATGGACATTTTTGAGGGATTCTGGTCATTCATGGTGTGATTCCTTTTCATTGCTGCCTTCTCTATGTCTTGTCTGCTTTTCTAATTCATCCGCAGTAGTTTTGAGTCAGGAATTAAGTAGAAAACAAACTCAGGGAAACAGTCATTGCTTTTAAGTACATCATGACAAGCCATCTTCATTGATGTTACTCTATAAACTCATAAGTGTCATATGGCCCTGTTGTCATATATACATGGGCACACTTGCAGACTGAGAAGGCTCTGGGGTCTGGTCCCTTCAGCCATGACCACTTCAAACCCTGTATGGTAGCCTAAAGAAACTGACAGTGGGGATTTCCTAACTCCTGAACCAGAGTTTCCAGCATGTCACTTTCCAGTTATGCAGCATTTTCTACTTGGGTCATAGTTCCTCAGCTTAATGACAAAAACAAAAATAGCTAAGACTCAGTTACCCAAGGTTTCTGGTGTCCCTCAACTCACCTAAGAACAGTTACTTGCAATTATGATTCCCATTGCCCTGATGTTTTCAGTGTCTTGTGCCCTCAATGTGTATTACTCAGTGCATAGTACTGTCAGTGAATGGAAAAGATTTGAAGTGATCTCGTCAAACCCATTGGGAGAGTAATCATATACCATTGATTAGAAACATGAGAAAAGCAAAGTTGCAAAGTTATGGTTTCACATGTGTACAGATCTAGAAGGCTCTTTAAAATTCAGTTAGTTCAATGCTTTAGGGCTAAATGACTGGTACCAACCTATGCCTGCCAAAGTAATTTTGGAAATGTACATGGGCAACTTTGATTGTCGCAATGATTCCAGAGGTTCTACTGACATTTCACGGGTGAAGAAGCCACAGATGCTAGAAATCTTGCAATGTATGAAACAGCTCTGTGCAATAAAGAATTGCCCTATTTCCCATGCAACTTTATATATATTATCTCCCCTAATTCACACAGTGATCCTATAGATACTACTTTGATCCCCGTCTGACAAACTATTCTGGAGGTTAATAAGGAGGTTTCATCTTTCCTAATTGTTTTTAACTCTATCTCTAGAATAAATTATTCTGTTTCAACATATCCAGATAGTACTCCTCTTTCAATTTCTTCGGCTTGTTCATATCCCCATGGGGCACATAAAGACCTTCTCTAGAGACCTTCACTACAACATCAAAGATAACTCACCATGTAAGTTAGTGAGCAATCATTTTGGACACCAAAAGGCTCCTAGAAAGGCTCAAGGATTAATTCCTCATGCTATTTTCAAATGGAAAGAAAAATATTCATAAACTCTAAGAAAATCCCTTGAAAGTTCATGTAAAGCTCACAATGTGTTAAGATAGTTTTGAGCCATTATCCTATTGGGATACACTGAGTACATCCTTATGATGCTCTAGGAACATTCTTACCACTTCCTACTTCTCTTTAAATCACAAAGTAAAAATCTCATGAGATTCAAAAGATTCATTTCTTTTTCCTCCACCAAATTTAAACATTTCTATTTTCTTTACTACAGATATATGTGAACAGTATGTCCTAGTAGGTTTTCTGTTCTTGGCAAATAAGTTTCAAATAAGTAATAGACCTGAAGGTAAATTGTTTTTCTAAGAGGATACATATTAGGACAAATATTGAATTCTATTTGGTTCAAGCAGGAAATATTGCAGTCTTTGAATGGATTCTGATAGAATAATTTTCTCCTTTCCTGGGTTTTTGGAAATAGCACCATGTCAAGGTGTTTAATTAATCCCTATGTCGAGTATAAGTGATATAAAACTACCTAAGCTTGAGAAAGAGAAATAAAAATGGAATCTGCTTTCTCACATAATCTTAATGACTAAACATTATAACTAAACTGCACTGGGTGATTGCTATATTAGCAATTAGTGAAAGACTCCCATTGAATCTACTGGCCTCTACTTACTCCTCTCATGAGGTGTGAGTTGATTGGACACTCTCACCTTTAGAGACTAATGAGTTGGCTTTTCCCTTGAGTCAGCTTACTTCACTTTCCCATGTTTGAAGTCTATTCTGCTGAGGCTTCTTTGTTTATTTTATGTCATCTGCTCTTCAAAGCAAAAGACAACTCTTACCTCACCAATCTGAGATAAAGTAGGACCACCCACACAATCATGTAATCCTACCTGCTCCTTTGTATTTATCTAGCATTAAAAAAAATGTTTCCATAATACAAATATTGGCTCATTTTCACTGCACCTGAAGCCCTAAATCATAGATCATTATGTCTCAGGTCTCTATTAGCTCACCAAAGGATGCCTTAATTTTTAGAGAGATTTCTAGCAGTCTAGGCCAAGGCCTCAGAATACCTGAGAAGCAGTGGATTCACCCGTTTGTAAAGACTTAGAATAGTAAGTTGCATGTGGAGGCAGTCCAGGCCCCAGTGAATATTCTAATAACTAGCACTTGCTAGAGTCAACAAGCTCACCTTCTTAACATTAACAATGTGCAAATAATAACAGTTGAATCTAAGTATCTGCTGGTGGGTGTCCCCAAGCATGATGGATGATGAGAAACAGACTTATAAACATTGCTGTTGGAGTCTACCAAAAACATATTCCAGCCCACGAAAGTTTCTCCAAGCATAAGAATGATCATATTTCTATCCATAATTTTGCTGTTGTTTACTATCCTTTGTTTATCTACCCATACTAATAAATGTCCTGATGCATCGATAGCAGTGTGTGTAAATGATATGAACATAGACAAATTTGTTTCCATTAATCACTATTTTTCTCAGGGTCAAAGAGCAAGTATGTTATTCCTACTCTTACATGCTTGCATCCATTGTATGATTCCTTAACTGCTGCAATGACAAGGAGTAAAAACATCAACCTATTTGTTTAAAGAGGAAACAAAATAATATTCTCGGGTTTGGTGAGACATCAACAGATTTTTCTAGCCTCAAATAGAATGGGTTTCCCAGAGTCCCTTGTGAAAATCAAGGAAAATTCCCCTAGAAAAATGTTATTTGTTTGAGTCTATGTGATGTATGGTTACTTTGCTCAAACAGAAGCTGACTGACCTGCAGGTAGAAACTCTGTTCTGGTCCAATGATCTTCTCAGGTTCTCTGTTATCCCAGAGTTCACCACTTCTCACCTCCCCTTTATTTCTAGTTTTCCCTATGCCTTCTAGTCAAGGAGGTCTTTGGTCAGGGCTCGGGTAAGCCTTGTTCTTCCAGCTCATGATGCTTTCTCTCTAGAGTTGTTTGTTTATAACAAATTTTTTTCTTGTACTTTTTAACATCCTGGGCTTTTGAAACTCAAGTGGAGATTGATTTTTCTCCATTTTCCATGGTTACATCACTTCTCTGTGACAACAAGCACAGAGTGGTCTTTTTCAGGAAAGGTTCAAGGTCAAACAAATTCAAAGAAAACAAATGAGCTAAAGATTCAAAACAATTTTACAATACATTTCTTTTAACATGAACCACAAAAACTTGTCAGTAAGAGCTGACAAGTTTTAAAGAATTAGACATTGTTTAAGCCCCACAGAAACTAAAAAAAATTTAAAAACCTGCTGTAATTCCTCATCTCATACAGTTCATGAGTCTTGGTCCCCAAAGTATGAGAGGGCTCCTCCCAGGAATTGTGTTAGCATCCCACTACCTCACAGTTAACGCAGAACTTTGTACTTGATAGTCACAAACATTACATCCTTTGATCTTCCCATTATCTTTTGAGTTAATCAAGGTCACACAGCTGATGCCTAGTGGTGCCAGAGGTTAAAAAATACTTGGTATTTCTGAAATTGAGTGCTCCAAGAAGAGTCATAACCTCAGGCATATAGAGTTTTTATCCTAATACGACCACTGATTCATTTGGACTTCTTACAAAGCTCTTAACAATTCATGTTTCTTTGGGTGTCTAGGTGGCTCAGTCAGTTAAGCATCTGCCTTCAGCTCAGGTCATGATCCTGGTGTCCTGCCGAGCAGGGAGCCCACTTCTCCCCCTCTCTCTCTCCCTCCCCCCTGCTCTCTCTCTTGCAAACAAATAAATAAGTCAATCAGAGAAAGATAATTATCATACGATCTCTCTGATATGAGGAATTGGAGAGGAAGGGTGGGGGGTTCATGGAGGGAAGGAAGGAAAAAATGAAACAAGATGGGACCAGGGAGGGAGACAAACCATAAGAGACTCTCAATCTCAGGAAACAAACTGAGGTTTGCTGGGGAGTGGTGGGTAGGGATAGGGTGGCTGGGTGATGGACATCGGGGAGGGTATGTGCTATGGTGAGTGCTATGAATTGTGTAAGACTGATGATTCACAGACCTGTACCCATGAAACAAATAATACATTATATGTTAATTTAAAAAAACAAATAAATAAAATATTTTTTAAAAATTCATGTTGCTTTTCCCATCTATAGAGCACTGTCAGGCCCCTATCTTGGACTTTCCCAGCTTGCTGTGGGTTCAGTCTCAGTCCATTCATACCCCAGGGCCTGTGCCAATACTGATATGGGTGGGACATAATTGTCTTGTCATCTTTATAATAAAGCCACAGGAGCTTAGCAGGGATCTGAGGCAACAGAAAAGCTCTAACGCTCTTTTGATCTCTCAGGCCCAAGACTCCCTGCTCCTTCATCTTCCTGCATTATTGCAGTGCACTTGACCTAATGTTCAGGTCAGAACCTCACCCCCTCACCCTCCTGCAAGCTCCCTGCTCAGACGAGACCCAGGTCAACAGTCAGGGGTCCAGATCTCTAAAAATCACACTCATCACACCTGTCTCCAGGTTTGAATTACAATCTAGATGCTCCCCACCCACGCTCCTCAAACTGCCATGTCACTGTCTCTGTCTCTGAAGCCAGGTCAGTTTTATAAAGCCTTATCCACCCCATTCCACTTCTCCCTGCTGACACCAAGACATGCGGCCTAATGAAACTTACATACTAGCCTAAGTCATAGTACATGATGCCAGTTAAAACACAAAACAAAACCAATGGCTTCTGACTGCATTCCTTGACTACTTGCTTCCTCTCTCTTCTCTTCTTCTAGAAGTAAAAGTTTCTTCAGATCAAGAAAGACGAAAGAAAGCTTGTCGCAGTGGGAAAGCTGATAACCATGATTGACAGTCAACAAAAGTAGCAATAATATTTACTATTGTCTCTCTTCCAGGCATGTTACATGCAGTTTTTAAAATGTAATCCTCGAGGCATCTGGGTGGCTTGGTGGGTTAAAGCCTCTGCCTTCGTCTGGGGTCGTGGTTCCAGGGTCCTGGAATCGAGTCCCGCATCTGGCTCTCTGCTCAGCGGGGAGCCTGCTTCTTCCTCCCTCTCTGCCTGCCTCTCTGCCTACTTGTGATCTCTGTCTGTCAAATAAATAAATAAATCTTAAAAAAAATGTAATCCTTACTATGGCCTTATGATCCCCATTTTACAGATAAAAAAATAAGTCTTGGATACGGTAAATAACATTCCTGAAGTTTCGCACCTGGCGAACTCTAGGTCTACTGAATCCTGCACAAGGGCTCTTAACTACAGCACATATTCACTAGTTGCTCATTAGTATTATTTACACTGGCCCAGTACACATCCCACAGGGTGGCCATCCCCAGGATGCCTATGGCTCCCTGGCATGGCTTTACATCTGCCACTCAGATGCTGGGGTCACTTTCACCTTTGAAAACTTATCACTATCTGCCCTAGAGAAGCCTTGTCATGAGGCTGCCAGATTCTTATTCTAGGTAAAGAGAGCAAGATAAGAACTCTCGCTGTTATATTTTCTCTTATGAACAAGACAGGATTTAGGACACACCACCCCAAAATACAGCACCTTAATGTATTGAATATTTCAAACTGGAGGAATTTGAGAAATTTATATAGAATTTGAGAAATTTCTATGCTTTCTGCTCTTTAAATTTTTTAGTTTTTTTTATTTAAGTGTAGTTGACACACAATGTTACATTAGTTTCAGGTGTACAACTTAGTGATTTGACAAGTTTGTACATTATGCTATGTTCTACCACAAGTGTAGCTGCCGTCCGTCCCATTACATCACTTCCAAAATATTATTGACTAGATTCCTTGTGCACTTCTTTTTATTTGCCTGACTTACTCATTTCATAACTAGAGGCCTCTATCTTCCTCTCCCCTTCACCCATTTTGCCTACTACCCCCACTTCTGGCAACTATCAGTTTATTCTCTGTATTTGTAGTTGATTCTGTTTTCTGTTTCTTTATTCATTTTTTGTAGATTTCATTTATGAGTAAAGTCATATCGTATTTATCTTTCTCAGTCTGACTTATTTCAACTTAGCATAATACCCTCTAGGTCCATCTAGGTTGTCTTAGATGGCAAAATCTCATCCTTTTTGTGGCTGCATAATATTTGTGTGTGTGTATGTGTGTGTGTGTGTGTGTGTGTGTTCCTTATCCATTCATGTATTCATGGTAACTTGGGTTGCTCCCATGTCTTGGCTATTGTAAATAATACTGAAGTAAACATAGAGGTGCATATGTCTTTTTGAATTGGTGTTTTCATTTTCCCTGAGTAAATACCCAATAGTGAAAATGTTGGATCATACAGTATTTCTATTTTTAATTTTTACGACCTCCATATTTTTCCATAATGGCTGTACCAACTTACATTCCCACCAACAGGGCACAAGGATTCCTTGCCATATCCTTGCCAACACTTGCTGTTTCTTGTGTTTTTTTTTTATTTTAGCCATTCTGTATGAGATGATATCTCATTGTAGTTAAAATTTTTATTTCCCTGTGGAATCCCAAAGCAATATTGAGCATCTTTTCAGCCATCTGTGTGTCTTATTTGGAGAAATATCTATTCATGTCTTCTGCCCATTTTTTAATTGGATTATTTGGTTTTTGGGTGTTGAGTTGTATAATATCTTTATATATTTTGGATACTCCCCCTTTATTAGATATGTCATTTACAAATATCTTCTCCCACTCAGTGGGTTGTCTTTTTGTTTTGTTGATGATATTAATTCTTCTTTAAATGTCTGGTAGAATTCACCTGAGAATCCATCTTTTCCTGGACATTTATTTTGGGATTTTTTTTAAATTACCAATTCAACTTCATTACTTGTAATGAATTTGTTCAGATTTTTTATTTCTCCCTGGTCCGGTTTTGGAAGATTATATGTTTCTAGGAATTTATTCACTTTTTCTACGTTGTCTGGTTTGTTGGCACATAGTTTTTCATAGTATTCTCTTATAATCCTTTGTACTTCTGTGGTATCAGTTGTTACTGCTCCTCTCTTATTTCTGATTTTATTTATTGGGGTCCTGTCTCTTCTTTTCTTGATGAGTCTGGCTAAGGGTTTGTCAGTTTTGTATTGGTGAGCTTCAGCGTGGCTGGAGCTGGTGTGGGCTTGAGGACCCCCAGCTGGCCAAAGTCACACAGTCACTGAGACAACTGGACCCACCTGTTGCATTATACAGACTCTGCTCTGGTCTAGGGTTTTAAGGTGGGGTGAGAACAGAAACCTTATCACTCTCTAGTCCCTCTGACCAGGAGACCTTTCCCCCAGCCCCTCCAGCACTTGACAGAGTTTGAAGGTTGTCTCTCTTCTATGTTAGTTGCTCTTTTAAGCCACAGCTTTTTTTTTCTGTGCCCAGGGCTGAGAGATCTGCTCCCCGTCCCTCAGTACTATCCTTCCCCACTGCTGGCCATTCCCTTCATTACTGAGTTTCCAGCTCTCTTGCTGTTCTATCCTTGGTTTTTCACTGGCTGTTCAGTCAGCCCTCAGTTCTTTTTCAGGAGGAATTGTCCTGTTAATAGGTGTAATTTGGTGTATTCTGTGGACTGGGTGAGTTCAAATTCTTCCTACCTCACCATCTAGAACCAGAACAATATGCTTTTCTCTTGTTAATCTGTCTTTTGTTACAGGAGGAACAGGAGTCAACAATTTAGAAGGGTAAAGAAAAAAGATATTTTTCCATCCTTACGCTCTCAGATGCCAATTACATTCCAGATAAGCCAAGATTACCTCAATTCTCTTCAATTATTCCAATCAACTACCCATTCAGAGTAATTAAAAATAAAAGAAGATAGCAAAATTGAAAAGGAAAACCATATTCCTTTTAGTAGTTGGTATAACAACTTTTTATGGGGAAGTCTGATTTTGTTGGAAATTATCAATAAACCTTAGACTAGCAGCTGAGCCCCAGGGATGGATTCCATGCCAATCAAACTTCAAGAAAGAGGAAAAACAACTCTAATAAGAGAGTGAGGAACTGAAAGTTTCTCCAGGGAAATGCTGACCACACATACACAAAAACCACTGGGTTCTGTGCGGAGTAAAGAGGAAGATCCTTATCCCCTCTGATAGTACAGTTAGGGAAAAACTGGAAAACAGAAATCTTCTGAATATGTGATAGTTGTTCTTGATTCCAGTGCCTTATGAAACCTTTAGAATGCATCCTAAATTAATGAGTATTAATGCATTTGTCCAAGTGTGTTAGTTTGAGGAGGTAAGCTCTAGGTCTGGGTTAGAATATGTCAAAAATAGACCCCACACATTGATACAGAAGTCAGAGGACATAGGACATCCATGACATCTATGTCATAGTGAGAACTGAGACCGCCTGCATCCACATAGCTTGAGTAGCAGGAATGAGCACGAAACCACCTGGGTCAGTTGATTTAGCTATTTGTTCCTGGAAATTCTTTGCCAAGAAAATAAGGCTATAAACCAGTAAATAATTTCATTGTTTGCTTCAGGAAATTATCGAAAATCAATTTAGGACAAACAACCTTCTTCTTGGGAAAATAGATTGCTCACCTGAGTAAACAAATAATCAACTAACTGCTTATATATCAAGACTTCCTTTAAGAACTATTATAGAAAACCACAGACTCAAAATGGTGTCACTTAAGTTAAGGCCTCAAGTCAGTAAACTCAGACTAAATACCTAACCTAATACAGTTTCAACCCCCTAAAAATGTAGTCTTCACTGGTCAGTCAGGAATTATTTGGTCAGCACCAGTAAGGTAATTTGCCACGTGGGTCCTCTTCATCTCCCGAAGGAAGAGAACATAATCTTCCTACTAAGACCCTTTTCTCTCCAAACAGAGGGATCTCACATGAAATAATCCTTTTTCTCTATTTATGACTTTCTTGTCCTGCCTTTAAAAACCTTTCTATAGTCCTTTGGAGCTCCCCTCTACTTGCTAGATTGGATGCTGCCTAATTCATGAATTGATTAATAAAGCCAATTAGATATTTAAATTTTACTTGGGAAATTTTCATTATTTAATGGAAACTTGCCTCACTATTTCCACTAGACCTAAACTAATACATGGCAAAATTCCCTGAACTCAATCCCCTTTCGTTGAAAAAGTCTTCTCAAGGCACTTGAGCCCATACTCCCTAAGCTCTATTAATATCTATCATTGACCTCCCCTTTCTGCAACATTAGTAAGACTTTTTCAAGGTTTCTTTCCATTATGCAGAAGGCTTAATAAACTTAGCTTTGGTTAGTCAACAAGTGTTTTTTTAGAGGCATCAAGAGTTCACAGTAACGGGGCGCCTTGGTGGCTCAGTGGTTTAAGCCTCTGCCTTCCGCTCAGGTCATGATCAGGGTCCTGGGATCGAGCCCCACATCTGGCTCTCTGCTCAGCAGGGAGCCTGCTTCCTCCTCTGTCTCTGCCTGCTGCTCTGCCTACTTGTGATCTCTCTCTCTGTCAAATAAACAAATAAAATCTTAAAAAAGAAAAAAGAGTTCACAGTAACAATAAAGCGTATGGTGCAGAGCCCAGCATATACCAAGTACATAATGAATAAGGCAGCATAATGTCAGTTTGCATAGCTGTTACAAAAATGATAGGAATATCAACAAAATGTTAGGCAACAAACAACAGGCTACAAAATATCCTGAGCTCAACTTGAATTTTTCCATTCCAAATATGGTATCAATATCTCTTCAAGGAGCCCTTATTTTTTAGTGAAGAAGACCAAAATCTTAGGTACTGGAGATAGCTAATGAATTGCTTTACATGAACACTCAGGGTAGAACAGAGTGACCTCAGGGAATGACCCTTTTAAAAAAGGTCATGATTCCATGTTATTTCCAACTTAACTGTTTATTTCTCCTTTCTCACAAACAAGAGTTTATAATCCATTTTTTCTTTTGCTAGTTTTAATGAACCATATAACATATTGAGGTAGAAATGACAGTCTTGTCCTTCAGGAATTGGCTGCCAAGTTGGCATCAGTCCGGATGGTACATCTCATCACCATCAGTCAGGCACCTATCTCCCTCCAAGGGAACACCAAAGAATGCACAAATATAAGTCTTCTAGCATCCCAGAAAGAGTTTTATAATTAATAGGCAATAGCAAATTCAAGGGATAGAAAAAAATAAGAAGTCTTTGATATTGGATCCAAAATTTCTGTAATTTTTTCATTTTTATGGGTAGCAATGCCATGGTTTTTGTCCAGGATAATTTTTGTTTTTGCATATGGACATTCAATTGTTCCCACACCACTGTTGAAAAGACTATCCTTTCTCCACTGAGGTGCTTTTACTCCATTGTCAAATATCAGTTGACTATAATTGTGAGGGTCTATTTCTGTGCTCTTCAGATTTGAATTGTTCATTGGGATTTTCTGCATAGACAATTATGTCATCTGTGAAGTTTTATTTCATTTTTTTTCTCATCTGTATATCTTTTGTTTTCACCTGCAAACTTTTTAGATTCAATGGAAGATAAGAATTAAGGTTGCAGATGGAACTAAGGTAATCACCCAAACTTGAGATGGAGAAATTACCCTGGATTATTGGGTGGATTATTAGTCACAAGGTTTCTTCTAAGTAGGAAAGGGATGCAGAAGAAAGAAACTAGAGGGATGGCCTCAGCCTTATGTTTCTAGCTGTAAAGGTGAAGGAAAGAGACCATGAGCCAAGCAATGTAGGCAGCCTCTAGAATGTCAAAAAAAGCAAAGAAATAGATTCTCTCCTAGAGCTTCCAGAAAAAACAGAATCCTGCTAATACCTGGATGTTAACTCTCTGAGACCGATTTTTTACTTCTAGTCTCCAGAACTGTAAAATGATAAATTTGTGTTGTTTTATACAAGTTAATCTGGGATAACTTGTTACAGCAGCAACAGAAAACTGTGTGAATACACACAGTTTCTGACAAGAAATCTGTTTTAATTCTTATCTTTGTACTTTTCTAGGTAAGGAGTTTTTCTTTTCCTTTGCCTCTTTCAAGGTTTTCTATTTGTCAGGACACCTGGGTGTCTCAATCAGTTAAATGTCCAACTCTTCATTTTGGCACACGTCATGATCTCAGGGTCATGAGATCAAGCCCCATGCCAGGCTCCATAACACCCAGGATGTGGAGCCTGATTAAGACTCTCTCTCCCACGGCCCCACTGCCCCCATGCACATGCTCTTTCTATTTGTCTTTATTTTTTTGCAGTTTAAATATGATATTCCTATGTATAGTTTAATGAGAATTTGCTTCATATTCTTAAGGATCTGTAATTTTGTCACATCTTTTGAAATTGCCCCCCAGTTCTTGGATGTTTCTTTCTAAAGTGATTTTTTTCTCTTTGCATTTTGGGTTGGGAAATTTCTATTTACTCACTCCAAGCTCACTGACTCCTTCTTTGGCTGTGTTGGATCTACTAATGAGCCCATCAAAGGCTTTCTTCATTTCTGTTTCTGTGCTTTTTATTTATAGCATTTCCTTTTGATTCTGTCTTAGAATTTTCATCTCTCTGCTGACATTACCAATCTGTTCTTGCATACTGTCTACTTCATCCACTAGAGTTCTTAACATATTAATTGTAGTTGCTTTAAATTTCCTGCCTGATAATTTCAACATTTGTGTCATATCTCATATCTGAGTCTGGTTCTGATGCTTGCTTTATCTCTATGGCTTGTGATTCTTTCTTACCTCTTAACATGCCAAAGGCTTCAAATACCTCTAGTGTCTTTGCTTTTGTCCCTTTTCTTTATGTCTGTATTTCCCTAAGTACCATTCTTCAGAACGAGTCTGTCTCATGCAATTTCTTTAATTATAATCCATTAATATTATGCCAGAGCCCTAGTAGTATGCATTGAGATATAGGGAAATGGGAAGGTGTTCTATGATCTTCCCATTAAATCTCATTGTTTTCACAGGACTGTGTCTTACGGTTGTGATCCTCACATGTGTTTCTTCTGATATAGCTTTAGGCGAGGCAGGAAGAACAGAGGAAGCTGGAGTTGGAGAAGCATCCTCCATGGCTCTCTTATAAGATTCTAGTAAGGTCTTTCCCCTGGAGAGAAGGCCATTGTTTCTGGACACCTTTGGTTTTAATGTTTTCTGCTTTCTCTAAGCAGATATTGGCTGTGGCTCTCTGAATTTGCCTGTGCCTCAAGATTTTGTGGTGGCAATTTGTCCTGCAAACTCAGTTCTCTGATGGGACCAAGAAAAGTCATCAGTTTTCAATTTGCCCAGCTTTTTCTTATTCTAAGGACTGGAGTAACAACTTCCAAGCTCTTTATATGTCAGAACTGAAATTAAAAGTCTGCCATGATTTTTTTTTTAAATCACAAGCAGCTTGGTGTCTGAAGACTCAGCTAGAATATTCAAATGTTTAGAGCTAGAATCATTCGAAGCATTGTTCACACACATGTCTGGTGATTGATGTTGGTGTTGGCTGGAAGCCTCTTGGGACTGATGGCTAGAACATCTTCATGTGGCTTCTGCATGCAGCCTGAATTTCTCAACATGATGGTAGGTTCCAAGAGCAAATGTCTTGAGAGGTGGTAGGGGGTGGGGGGGTGGAGAGGCAGGTAGGGGAAAGCAAAGCAAAAGCTGCATCCTAGACTTGGAAGTCACAGAACATCACTTACATACACTCCACTAGTAGAGGAAGTCACTAACTCATGCCCCAGCATTTAGGGAGGGACATTCACTTCACCTCTCAGTGGGAAAAATGTCAGTCCCCTTGTAAGGATAGCATGGTGATGGAGTAAATATACTGACGTGGTCATCTCTGGAAAATTTAATTTGTCACATGTATATATGGGAATTCTAAGTGATGTAGTGTGATTGGAACAAAATAAGTCAAGAATTTTAGACCTTACCAGCTTGTAACTCTGAAATAATCTCACAGTGGCTTTTTCATAATTTTATTTTGAAATAATCACCAACTTATGGAAGAGTTAGAAAAGCTTTCTTTTCCTTAAATCTTTTCAGAGTAAGTTCCTGACCTGATACCCTATCACTCCTGAATACTTTAGTATGCATTTCCTACACAAAGACATCTCCTATATAACCATGTTGCAACTACACAAATCAGGAGGTTTAAAATGATGTATTACTACCATTTCATCCTCAGACCCCATTCAACCCTCACCAGTTGTTCTAAAAATACTTTTTATAGCTAAATGATCCAGTCTAGAATGTACATTGCATTTAGCTGTCATATCTCTATAACCCCTTTCAGTATAAAACTGTTTCTCAGTCCTCAGTATTGCCTTAACTTACATAACTTTGATACTTTGAAGACTGCAGACCAGTTATTTTGTAGAATATTTCTCAATTTGTGTTTGTATAATGTTTTCTCATGATTAGAATAGGCTATGCATCTTTCACAGAGATACCACTAAAGATGGGCTGTGTTCATTTCATTGCATCCTATCATGTAGCAACACCTTTCATTTATCCCATTATTAATGATGTTCACTGTGCTGTAGTTCATTTTGCCTCCCTTGGTAGGCTGAATAATTACCACCCTGCCACACACACACCAAAGATGTCTATATCCTAATTCCTGGAATTCTTGAATGTTACTTTACATAGCAAAAGAAAGTAAAAATCTTGATTTTTACTTAAAATCAAGTAAAAATCTTGAGATAGAGACAGTATCTTGAATGATCTAATTGGTCCAAATGTCATCACAAGGGCCCTTAAGAGAGGGAGGTGGGAGTGTCAGAATGAGAAAGAGAAAGATATTAGAAGATAATAAGCTTCTGGCTTTGAAGAAGAGGAGGCCATTAACTAAGCAGTCCAAAATGATAAATAACAAATGTGTGTTATTTTAAGCAACTAAGTTTAAATAATCTATCGTGACAGCAACAGAATTAATATATTTCTTGTATCTTCTTGAACATTCTCCATATTCTCCTAGCCTTTAACATCTTTCACACCAGATTTTTTTCCTGCATGTATACCCTCCTCATCTTGCTTAGAATTTTACTTCCCTAGTAGAAAACTGCAGATGCCTACTTCATTCTGATGCACCTAATTGTTTTAGGATTACATTGTTCAAGATGGGAAGGGACAGGAAAAATGAGAAGAGGAAGAAAAAGAAGAGGAAAGTTCATTGATTCTTAATGCTTCCTACCAATTGCCTCATTGTCAAAAGAACCCTGCCAGCAAGGGTATACCAACTATTTTGGGGAGTCCTTAAGGGTGGGACATTATATAAGAGGGTTTTCCCATTCCAGGTCTAGGCTGCTGCCCCTGCTGCTTATGAGCCCAAGGAGATGAATTCCCCTACTTGCACTGAACCAAGAATCAGTACTTGGTTCCTTAGTCTAAAGCACAGGCTATCTTTTCTCTAAGCCCCATAGTAACATCTTAGACTGGGTATGCACATAATGGAGGAAACATACAATACAGAGACTATAACTACTGCACAGGCCCACTCAAGTTCTCTCTGTTTTCTCTCTGTCTTAGACCCAGCCTCCATCACATCACCTAATACAGTCTTTATCACTCCATGTCTCAAAATCGTACCAAACTGACACCAACCTCAGAGAGTGGGACGGTTTATGTAGCTCTAAACCAGGGCCTACCTCCTGGAGCTTCATTTCCCATTTCATGATTAATCATTTCTCAGGACAAAGGGCAATTGGAATTTCTCCCACTAACAGAGGTCTGGTCTGCTTCTGTGGTCCAAACAAGATAATCTCACAGTAGTTCTCTATCTGTAGATACCATAAATTCTGCATCAATCAATCTTAAGTACTAATGAGTGCAGACACCAACGGCAATTCATATCAGTGGCAGCTGTGCCAAGAGCAGCCCAATTTCTTTTCAATCTTACCTAATCAAGATTGAAAATTTTGGAACCCAGTCTCACCCACTGTTACATAGCTACCCAGTAATCAATATAATGACCCTTGGTTTTTTTTCAAGGACTAAACTGACTCCTTTAAACCAAATATTTCACCTAACTCATCACTATTTCCTACTGTTGTGAAAGGGTTAAGTGAAATAGTTGAGAAGGAAGTCCCAGGCACTTAGCCCTTTCTGTCCTTGACACTCACAATCTTACCACCAAAGCCAGCAAAACTGATCTCATTATATCCATTATCCTTGTTTATGTCAGTGATCATAAGAAGTCTAAGACTCACAACACACCTTTATGTACCCCCTCTTATGACCTTTCCCTCCTACCCCTACTCGCTGGGTCTTCTGAAATTCAGTCTAGTACCAACTAAAACCATCATACCTCAACTTTCTCGTACTCAAAAGATTCTCCCCTAAGGACACTGCTTCCCCTTCATCTCCTTCAAAGGTTGGCTGATTTTCTCTCTCTCATCTTTTTGGCCTGGGTGTGGGGCAGATATCCTTCCTTTTAATCATTTCTTCACCCACCTTCAGCAATGTGGATATATTCCTTTCCCTCTTTAATCAGCTCAGAATTTATCACCAATTTACTATTCCCATGACCTCCTTGTCCTCTTTTCTTCTGTCCCACTTCCTTGGCCAAAGTAAGTCTGCTAAATGTAATTCTCTGCCTACTCTCAATCTTCACCCACAGCTCTATATGAATGGAGAAAAACAGTTATACCAGCTGATGTCCCTTAACTTCATGAACTGTGGACTTCAAGTAGGTCCTTAAAGCTGCCTGGCAATACACATTGCCCTCCCTTGATCTGTTCATTCTTCTGCTCTTCCCAAGCTTCCAATACTTCCTCTATAAACTTCAGTCTGTTTCACTGAGAAAACTCTAAACAACAGCTAAAATTTCCAAAACTTCTCACCGTCACATTTAGCCACCTGACAAAATCAGAATCCACATAATCTACTTTCTCACATATTAATAAAAATAAACTTTCTATGTACCTGTCTAAAGCCAATTCCTCCTGTGTCCTCAGTTGCGCTCTCTTACTTAGTCAAGGAACCACTCCGCACATCCCCCTCTCTGTCCTACATTGTCTATTATTTTTTCCTTAGTTAGATTATTTCCACCAATGCTTATACATGAGGTTTCTTCCCCAATCAAAAGCAACAACCCAAAAATTTAAAACTTCTTTTGATCACTCTTATCTTGACAACTAGCCTTTCCTTTACTTTCCTTTGCAGCAAAACTTCTAAGAAGAGTTACTCATGTTTGTTGTCTGTAATGTTTCTCTTAAACCCCTTGCAAGCAGGCTTTCGACCTCACCCTACATCAGAATTGCTCTTGTCCAAGATCAACAGCGGCCTCTGCATTGCTGAATCAAGGGGTCAGTTCTCAGTCCTCATCTGACTAGACCAATCTGCACTTGACAAATTTATTCCTGAAACACTTTCTTCACTTGGTTTTCAGTTATAGACTTTTATTTATTTATTTATTTGACAGACAGAGATCACAAGTAGGCAGAGAGACAGGCAGAGAGAGAGGAGGAAGCAGGCTCCCTGCCGAGCAGAGAGCCAGATGCGGGGCTCGATCCCAGGACCCTGAGATCGTGACCTGAGCCACCCAAGCGCCCCTTCACTTGGTTTTCAGGATGTCTCACTTTTTTGGTTGTCCTCTTATTTCACTGACCATTTCTTTTCAGTCTCCCTCATGGGCTCTCCTTAACCTCTTAATGAGGACATGCCTGGAGACTCAATCCTTGCACTCCTCTTCACTCTGTAAACTCATGACCTTCTTGAGTTCACCTGGTATTAGGTCTTTAAATAACCTCTTTATGCCTCAACTCCCAAATTTATATCAATTGTCCAGACTTCTTTATCAACTTCAGACTGATCTGGCCAGTTGCCTCCTCAGCACCTTCACTTAGAATTCTAATGGACATCCTAAACTTCCTTTTCAAAATTGAACTGACTTTCCTCCCCAAACCTGCTCACTCCAGTTTCCCCATCTCAGTTGATGGCAGCTTCATTTTTTTTTTCATTCCTCAGTTAAAAAATTTGAGTTATTATCAACTCATTCTGCTCCTATACACTGGTCTGCTGGCTTTTGTTATACCATGCAAGGCAAATCTCTACTTTAGAGCCTTTGCAAGGATGTTCCCCTTGACTGGAATCCAAGTGGCTATCTCCCTTACCTATTACAAGTGCTTCCTCAAATGTCATCTCTTCAATGAAGTCAACTCTAATCACTCCATTTAAACCTATAGCCCAATCACTTGGCCTTACATATAATTTTCCCAATTTCCCCCATCCTGCTTTACTCTTTTTGCATAGGACCTAACACCTTCTAACATACCATGCAATTTACTAATATTTTATGTATTTGGTTTATTATTTGTCTCCCCCAGCTAAATTTTAAATTCTTCAAGGTCAGGGATTTCTATCCTGTTCCTGATGTTATCTTAAATGTCTAGAACATCACCGGGCACATAGTAGTTGCTCCAATAAAAATTTCTTGAATGAAAGAATGAACTTTCACCATAATATTATGAGAAAGCCACAATTATTCTTCTTTATCACATGAGGAAACTGCAGCTTGGAATTCATTAAAAGTTATACTACCTGTATGATGGGACCAAGACTCCAATCCAGGCCTCTCTCCTTAGAGCTCACACTCACTATTTCATACCCAGTGGTATTTGCCCAAAGTAGACAGAGGAGATGGGGGATACCTACGTAAATGATGCAATAGGAATTTGAGGAAGTGACAGAAATAAATCTTCGCATGCCAAGCTAAACAATTTGGACTACTTTCTATGGCAGAACCTCTGAAGTAAATGGTAAATTTATTTTGGAAAGAGAACTCAAACAGCTGTCAGATGGCTCAAAGGAAGCCAAGAAATTTCCAGTGGAGAAAAGCAGTACATTTGGGGCTTCATTCAATTCTAAGATTTCCACAGCTGAAAAATGACTTTCTTCCTACTAATTCATTAGAGTGTAGCTCATTTACCCCAGTCCTCACTTAGAAAAAGTCTGACACAGCACAAATCATTATGAAATTATTCTTTATTCATATATATTAAATATTGATAAACTAAACAAATTAATTATTTTCCATTTGGGTACAGTCATAGTTGTCAGTGGTATTCTGAAGCACCAGGCATGAGAAGAAATGCTATGTTCTTAATCAGGAGACAGTCGTATCACCTGACACATTCAAGTGGCATCTGACATGCCAATAGAGCAGTGGCTCATAATACAGACATGTTTCCAAGTAGGCAGCAACTGGATGGCATCATTTCATTTATAAGTGCTCATGGTATCAAGTGAAATAAATGCATAACCCACAGGGTCTTACTTAAGTCAGCTGCCTAGTTGGTTCCTGAGATTATGCCTTGAAATCACAGTCTTGCCTAGTTGGCCAGAAAAAAGAAGGGAGGGGGTTGAGTGAAATAGTCACAGGATATAGGAATTATAAATAATACATAAATTAATAGTCATTTTCATTACATAAAAGTTGCTATTATAAATACTTTGATTGATGAGTCTAAAAATATATTCTTCATATAAATAATGTAAAATATTAAATATTAATAAATAGATTTAGATTTAAAAATTCAAATATTGCAGACAGGATGACCATTATTTCGATGCTCTGCGGCCTGGAAACACACTGTGACTCCTTTTCCGCTTCCTTAGGTTAGATCTTGGTGAGAGATCATTCATCACTTTGATGAGTTCACTTATCGCTTTGCGCTGGACCTGCAGATCATTCACCTATTGGGGAAGAAAGCAGCAAAATTAATTCCTAGACATACAAGCCATCAGTTTATTATGCTGTTAATATCATGAAAATAGAAGCAGAAAAATAGAAAATAAAATTCCTTCAAAACAAATGATCTTTACTGACAATATATTATCTTAATATACAATGGTGGTTTCTTCACTTATTAAGACTAAAATTATAAATAAATTGCCAGTTATATTGTAATATGTTGGGGTACGTGATATATCCTCAAATTTACTGCCATGGAATTCTCAAAATTATATAGTGAAAAGAGCCTTAGTGGAGTGAAGTGGAGTGAAAAAAATGTGGGTTTGAATCCTGTGTATAATAACTCTGACTTTGAACCTGTCACTTGACCTCTCCAAACTTCTGTTCTCTCTTCTAAACAATGAGGAGATTATTTCAATCATCTCTAGGCTCTCTACCAATTCTATCCACCTTGTACTTTAACTAGTCTTTGCTATAAGTATCAAATGAGTTACTATAGGTCAATGGTTCTCACTTTTGGTGTGTTGCAGAATAACCTGGAGACCTAATGAAGAACTCAGAGACCCAGATGCATGAAGTCAGAGAAGACCTATGCAGTTGTGTGGTTATTGAGCTTCCCAGGTGATTCTGTTACTCACCAAAGTTTGAGAACTACCAATATAGATTCAGCACTTTGTAAACACCAAGTCTAAGACAGATGAATACTATAATTTTTCATTTCCCCCCAATTTGGTCAGTTTCATCATTTCTACAAAGGGATTAAAATCAACACTAGGCATATTCATATGGCAATAAGCAATTACTAGCACAAACTTTTAAAATTAGAGATTGCAGCAAATTTCACTGCACCTTTCTATCCAAGCAAATTCAACTATTTCCTCACTCTAACCTGCAAGACCATTTAGGTGAATTCACCTTTATTAAAATGGGGACCATTTACTTTCATCTTGGCTCTGCCACTATGTTTCTTTCTAATACTGGAAACACTGTGACCACCTTGCCATACTTCTGAGAATAACTAGAGGGATTCTAGGCTTCAGGACTAATTATTAAAAAGCATAACATTCTTAAATACTAGCAATTGAGCTAATATTGCCCATTCCAAATGCCCATTATGAAGCAGAAGACTTGGAGGTTCCGGAAGGATGGGACCCACAGGTTTTTTTTCAAGGCCCCGTTACAGCAGAGTAGGAAAAAGTTTCTACCAGCTGTGTTTCCAGTGATAAATTTTACTTTCTAGTGTTCTGAGTATCACCAAGAAACCAAGAGACTCATCTAGGGCTGAATGGCAAACAAAGGGCAACCCTGGATCAGGAACAAGTGATTTTTCAGTCTCAGCGTGGGGTCTGGCTGGAAAATGGTAATGGTCTTATTAATTTTCCAAACCACTTTTGTGCCATCTAACATACTGGAGACTAGAGAAATTCTGAAGAACAAGCCCTTATCTGATCTGAGAGGGGTGAGAGACAGGCGAAGGAAGAATGACAGCTGCCACACATCCTGAGAGGACAAGTCATCACAAGACCCTGCCTTTTCTCATTCAAATTTTGTACATCAAAGCCAAACCCAAAAAAATCTAGTGGCCTTTGTCTCCTAGATAAAATTTTGGAAAATATGATTTATCTTTATGCTTCAAAGTTATCTCTCAGCTTCTGGAAGCCATAACTTTAAAGACTCAAGGTAGTTTCATGAGATAAGGCTTGACAAGCTAAGGATCTCTTCAGCTAAGATAGCTAAGTATCCAAAAGTTGATAGAACAATTTCTTCATAAGGTATAAATTCTATTTTCTTCTCTAAAAACAAACACACTCTCTGCTACTTGGGCTGTACCATATGAGAGGCTGACCAGAGCCTGGCAAGGGAATGTGCTTAGTGCCTTTTCAGAGAACAGAGTTTTTTGCTATCTCATTCTCTTTTTCTAGCCATGACATGGTACAGTTTTAGAGCAAAGGAGAACAGAGAAATTAGAGTGAACCCAAGAGTCTCTTTTCAGGGTGAGGAAACTGAGCCCTAGCCACGCCTGTGATTCATCTGGGGTCACAAGGTTCCTTGGTGACCAGTGTGGGAGGAGGACACAAATCCTCTCCATCTACCCCCCCCCCACCTCCGCCCTTTCCGTTAAGACCTGCAGGCTCCCAGCCCAAGCAGGAGACTTTCCATCACACAAACAAAGAGCAATGAGAGAAGTTCTTCACAATACTCCCCTTGGCTCCTTCACTACTTCCTCCTCACAGGATTTGTCCGTTCACCTGTCTCTGCACAATAGACACAATGCCAACATTTCCCCCCAACTCACAAAATCAAATGATTTCCATACTGACTTGGCAAAGTCACCCACAAGCACAAATGGAATTACTAAGGAGTTCTGACCATGGGTTCACTTCTTAGTTTTATGGTTTCACTTTATAGTTTAGCTATACTCAGTAGCTAATCTACTTTCTGGAAAGTCAGTATTTTGCAAGAGCCTCTGCAATGAGATCAAAGAAAGAATTAAGATCAACTCACGGGAATTTGAATCAGCTTAAGGAAGTCCTCCCGCTTACTGGTGCTGCTATTAAAGAACCTGACAAGCATGTCTTCCTTGATAGTATCCATGCTCCTCTGAATGATCTGGTTATCTTTAAAGTTTTCAAAAAGTTTCAGGTAGAAGGAAACAATTTGGCTTTGAATGATTGTTTTGTCACTCTCCTTGGAAGAAAAGAGCACAAAGAAATGTTGCTATGAATTTATGCCTCAGAAAATAAGCAACAGGGAAAGCAGCAAAATGAAAATATTCAGTTTACCTCTCTCCAGTTCTTCAAAATATCTAAGAAAAGAGGCCCACCATCTGCTACATCTGGATTACTTGCATTCTAAAAAAGAAGAAAGAAAAATGGCTTACAATCCCTAAAAATGTACTTCAAGTTTTATTGCTGACAATATCCACTGATTTTCTTTTCAAACCTAAATATTGTATGTTGGATATAACCAAATACTATCACGCCATTTTATCTTCTTATTTTCTAGTATTGCCCTTAAATTGCAATATTACAAATGAACTCAACAAGGCCAGTGATACTTCAATTGTCCCAAATAACTATAGTAAGGAAAGGAAAGTATTTTCAAGCCCAGTTAAAAAAAAAAATCGGCAAAATCATCTCACTATAAAATACTGCCCCCCTATGGTACTGGTCTCCATAACATCTACTGATGTCCTCCTATATGGTATAACCAGCTTTAAAAGATGATTCCAAGTTTGTGTGTGTGAGAGATTGTTTAGATGATGTGAGAATAAAATAGCTTGAGAATGCTTGAATATAATAGCTCCAATTATAATAGCTACATTTTGGGCAAATCATAAAGTATTTAAAATGCAAAAGTGTTTTAATTAACCACAAATAACATTTTTAAAAGCCCGTAAAACAAAACAAACAAACTAAAATTTTAATATAAGCCAGATTATAACTCCTACAAAATCTCAGCAAGTGATTGAGTTCAAGCATAATCCATAGATAACATAGACAAGGCAGTAGAACTTTAAAACCATTGTTTGGAGAGAAACACCTATAATTTTTTTAAGCCAAAACTTGAAGGACCTCGTATTGTTTAATTGATCAATTCAGATTAACATGTTTAATGCTAATCTTGACCTTTTATTGTCACCCCCGTAGTACTCTAAGAAGTCAGAAACTAATAGCTAGTCATTGTTTCAATATGCATATTACTTGACATCACAACTGAATTCTCACCACAAAATTATCAACATTGCACTTTATATCTGTATTATTCCCATCTTTTGGGAGATTAGTGAAAGCCCCTATGTCTCTATAGCACATTGACAGAGGGTAAAAGCAGTATCTAGATCATTTAGTTAAAAATATGTATAGTAAACAGTCAAAATAACACCAAGTCTTCTCAAGATGACTATGGCCTAGAGATGTCAACATATCATAGAGACAACTCCCAGTCAACATTCAATCATTTCAACACTAGCAAGTGTTATTAAAAGATCATACTTACAAAATATTCCTTTAGGTCTTCTATTTCTTTAAAAAACATGGCCTGACAGTAATAGCCAGAAGAACAGAAAATCATGCAAAGCTGAAAAGCTAAGATATAGTTTGTATAATTCATTGTTTCGTAGTTAGGCTGAAGTAGTTGAAATCAGTAGCTCCCAGTTTAAGTTGATCAGGTTCGAAAGACTCAGCTGATCTTTCGTTTCTAATAGCCGACCCACAGACAATCAGAAAACTGTACTGCATCTCCTTCTGTTGCTGGTATTTATACCTAGTTGAAGTCCTCAGGATTACGTATTTTCACAAGTTTTTTTTAGATGAGATGGTGACAGATAGGTGGAGATGCTAGTTTGTATTAATAACTATGGTTTTGTGGCATTTTGGTGTTGTAGTTAGAGTTTCCTTTCAACTCCTTGGGTCTTTTGACGATGAGGCAGACCCGTTATGCCCACCTGTGCCATTCTTGTGGGATCCTTTGAAAGCACTTTTACTTCACACCATTCATGGATTGGAAACTTTTTTGCACCTCCATCCTTTGCCCTTGTAAATTGTTGAGTTGTTGTCCACAAAGCACATTGATCATTTGTTTGTGGTCAGGAGCAAGTAAAAAAGGAAATTCTAGAGGAGCTCAAACTTTTACAAAGGGGGTGCCTTTTAAAATTTTTCTTGCAAATGACCAGAAAGCAAGGAAAGAGTGTGGTTAAAAGACCAAGGTGGTAAGGAAGTCCTTCATCAAAGTTGGTTAGTAAAATATCTACCACAACTTTGTATTGCCCTGGACCAATACTGACCAATAGAAATAATAGAAGGAGAAGAAGAAGGAGGAGGAGAAGAAGAAAAAGGAGAAGAAGAAGGAGGAGGAGAAGAAGAAGTACAAGGAGGAAAAGAAGAAGGAGAAAAGGAAGAAGGAGAAGAAGAAGAAGAAGAAGGAGAGGAGGAGGGGGAGGAGGAGGAAGAGGAGGAGGAGGAAGGGGAAGGAGAGGAAGAAGAAGAAGAAAAGTAAAAAGAAATAGGTAAAAATAATTTAAAAAATATGCTGTATTAATCCAATACATCCCCAAATCATTTTAATATGTATCAACACACAAAATTTATTAGTAAGATATTTTACCTTTCTTTGTCATACAAAATCCTAAAAATCCACAGCACATGTCAGTTTGGACTAGTCATATTCCAAATGCTCAATAGCCATGTGTGGCTAGAGGCTACCCTATTGAACAGTGTAGCATGGATGGTCAATTGTTCCAATTAACCATTAGTAATGGAGAATCTTTTTCTTTTCTTTTTTTATATCTTTTCCTTCCACATACAAAAAAAAAGCAGGATTCTTTCTCCTCCCTCAATAATTCATTTTTTAAGTAAAACGCTCAGGATGGTACAGAAGGTCCTCCACTCTTTGGTTCCAACCCATATTGCACTTGTACCTGTATTCTGTATACATCTAGAGTATTGTGTTATGGATGCAGACTTGAATCCTGGCTCCGTGACTATCTGGCTGTATGATTTTGAGGAAGCATCTTAATTCTTCTAAGACTTAGTTTCCTTACCTTTAAAATGAGACTAATATTAGTATCTCCTTCTAGACTTCAGCTGAAAGTTAAATTACTTGATACACATGAAGTACTAAGAATTTTACCTGGGATGCAGTCAGGCACCCAATAAGTTATCTATTATTATTTGGGCAGGTTATGTGACCAGTCATTCCTTATAAGAACACATCCTGAACCTTTGCTTACGCTATTCCTTTGTTTGGCCTTGAGTTCCCTTCCCCCTCATTGGCCACTGGGAATGGTACCCATCCATCCAAGCCTTGCCTAAAAATCCATTATTTCTATAAGTTCTCCCCAAATTTCCTTCTTAAAATTAACCTTATATCCTCCATTCAGTCCTAGCACTTGCTTCATAATTTTTTAAGAGCCCTGGCCCCTCATTCTCAGTTACTCAGGTATTCTCTCCCCTGTTAGACCGAGTTTTTTAAAACCAGAAATTGTTGTATTGCTTCTGTAACCATTTTTCATTCCATAAAAGCATTTTAACATGGAGATGTACCCATAGACAGCTCTGAATAAATGTGAATCTGAATGCTTATTTGAAGATCTACTCTGAGTTCTTTTCCCTCAAGTTCTCATCATAATGCTGTCAAACCTAACCTGTAGGAAATTGGTTTTGAATTAAATGGGATTTATGGTCAATGTTGGAAACATGATGCTATGCCTCTTTAGCCAAATTCTGCTTACTGGGACAATCTCATATATTATTTTATGTCCAAAAGGCCAAAAAACTTTGTGAGGGGGCTATCTTCCCAAAGAATAAACAAGATCAAAACCTACCTGTGGGACAAAAGTCTCATGTTAAACAAGTGAAAAGTATAGAAATTATAATGCTGGCCACAAAACTTTATTGTAGCTCTCCTCAGGAAAAAAAGTACAGCCCAGATAATGTGCTCACAGAGTAGACATAGTGGCAAAGCCTTCTCAGAACCTTGGAACACTCTGCAGGCACTCACCACCATCTAAGAAACCAATGGCCAAACCTCTAGTTACTGGAAGGAATATTCCCAACTTTCTGAAAAGAAGTAAAGACTGGTCTTGCCCATCCCTTGGTTTATCCACTGAAATATGGTATTGGGGGTGAGGAGTTAAGAGCTGTGGGGGCCATAATTGGGAATTATACATCATCTGGGTGTTCGTAAATTGGGCACGCCTATTCAAAATTACAGATATATATTAAGCATATGTTTACAATATGGTCAGATGTTTGCAATTGGTAACTACATGACTAAAATCCATCCTCTAATAACGAGATAACATGACCAAGCACAGCATAGAATTATGGAATTAGGGAGATTATCTATGGTCTATTCCCTCACTTTTTAGATTTGTAAATCAAGACCCAGAAAAATAGTGATGTGCTTAAATTCATTCAAATGGATAATGTAGGGCCAAGTATAGAACCAAGATCTTTCCCCTAATCTACCCATCTCCCAGTCAGACAATATCCATTAAGATTGTTGTATATGTCTCCAACTGTGTTAGATACGTGAATTCAAACAGTTACATCCTATCAGGTTTGGTGTCTGGGATTTTCTTTCTGTAGAATTTGTGAGATGATGGTCATTCTTTAATTTCTTAAAAAATAGTAAGACTGTAAATAAAAGTTCTAAAATTCTCAGTTAGATATCCCACCAGACCCAACTTGACAGACATGAGACTATATGGACAGGAGACACAATCTATCAAGATTCTGTACCTGGAACAGCCTACATTTACTTTAAATGCTCTTTTGTTACCTCTTTAAAATTCCTAATAATTTTTGACAAATGAAAGCTCCACTTTCATTTCACACTGGTTCTGCAAATTTTGTAACCGGTCCTGTATCCTAGGCTAGAATTAAATCATATTTAATTAGATTTTCATCTTTCAACATATGATTCTTTGGTTCAGAATGTTGTCACTACAATAGTATTTCCTTTTGTGATCTTTTCCTGTCTTGTCAACTTTACCAAAGAAGACATTTCTTTCTCTTTTCTGCCTGTAAAACACCTTATGTTATGCATGCAAACTAGAGGTTTCACACCTTGTTGGTTCAGCCAACATTGAGACTGCAGAATAATTTGCCACCAAGATATCCTTTAAAAGTTTTACAAACCCACCAGGAGACCAAGTGTGACCTTATTACTAAAACAAAGGGGCTGAAAACTTTCTTTTTTCTTTTCAGCTGGACTTTCTTTCTGAAAACTGGCTATGATCATGCATTAGATGTCAGCAAGGTTTTTGATCGTATCTCATACTCTCCTCATTCTTAACTGAGTAGCTAATGGTAAGACAAAATTTACACCTTGGTTACCCTTTTTCCTCTGTGATCAGCAGTCATATCCCTAGCACTCACAACCAAATTATCTCATCCAGACTTTGGTGTAGATTTCTTCCACCAAGTATGAGTCAATATTGGATCTATGCCCCCACGCTATTTTGACTCCCGGAACTCCTGACATCACGCAAAGTGAGCCTACGGAAGAATGACATAGAGAATGGAAGTCCATGCGGAGTCAGATTTTCCCCGCAATTTGACTCATAAAATCCCATATGTTAGCGTTTTCTGAATCCCCCTTTTTCTTTCATGCCATCTAGGCAACTTTGAGAGGTGGTTCAAAGAATATAGAAGACACTAATGTAACACAGTCATCGGCTCACAATATTCTCAATTGTAAATCAGATGGGACTGTGCATTGATAACTTAGAGATTAAGGCATGCTTGGAAAGTAGTGTTTTCATTCCACAAGGAATTTTAAAGCACCTAGTAAGTGCCAAGAACTATGATTGGCACAGGGAAATCAAAGAAAGATGGGATGGCTCTGTTGTGAAAGTATTTGTTATATCCTAATTTCAATCAATTAGTAAGTCCTTATTAAGCACCTACTACATGCCTATAGTTTTAGGGGTTAAAAGAAGTTAGCAGTAAGACAATCTAACAGGAGCATATGTCACCACATTGGTAACCAGGATTGATTCCTTCACTCTAGATATTGAGTGTGTATCTATATTCTCCTCCTTTTCTCCATGTGTATCTTTCTGGGGGCGGGGGGTTGGTTCATACAGTAGAAGAGAACTGGTTATTGTGCTATGCCTGACATATGCATTGCATTCCCTACTCCTGTATCTATGGCAGGTATTACTAGTCAATCATGACATTCTTCCTGTGTCGAAGCTTAAATTTAACCTGTGAATCCTCTTCAACACTGAAGTCTATGTAGGTACTGCCAATTCATTGATGTTTCATTATCTATTTTCTTTTGGGGTCTAAGATTTACTTGTTGTTATGCTTCTTACCTAGATTTGCTAGATAAATTCTTTCAAATTGCAAAGAAGTAAAAGATATTATCTCTTACTCTGAGAACATTAGTATTAAAGAAAATCATTACAGCCCATGAAGTAATAAAGATCTTTGACCTAAAAGGAGAATCTCAAGTTCTGGTCCTAGATATGCTACTGGTACGATGTGGAATTTTACGCAAAGACCTTACCTGTGCCTTACATGTCAACTATATCAACTTTGAAAGAAGAGTTGGATACAATGAACAATGTTTTCTTCCATTCCTAACATTCTATTTTTCTATGACTATGATTTTCAAAGAATATTAGACATTCCTAAGAACTAAGGTACATGAAGTACAAACTCCAACAAACTTGGGAATTCAAAGAGAAATAATTGTCTGAATGATGGAAATGTTGAGGAATTTCATTCATGGCTCATGTTCTGAATTTAAGGTGAATCTGAAATTTGAATTTGAACTGAGCCTTGAAAGATATATAGAATTTGTAAGGTCAGATAAGTAATAACCCTTCACAGTTTGTAGTTAATCCTAAAGGCCATGTACATCTTTTCCCAATGATCCCATAATGTGAGTTGTCCTCCAGGTGGTCCCTAAAAATGACACTAAGCTTTGAAAACATGTGCATTTTTCCAAAGGAGACATACCTTTCTATCTCTCAAAAGTCCATACAGCACATTTACATTTTCCCCAGGTTATGTGGAGGGGGTATTCTGAATCCATAACCATTCAATAAATAATAAGTATTTTAAACCAGGATTTGGTAAGTCATTATTACTGTGTCCTTATTCCTTGAATCAATTCATGAAGTACCTGAAATAAATTTTCATTTGTATGTTTTCAAATGGAAAGTTTTTCATGCTTATAAAATTAAGGGGATCTTTTAAATAAAAAACCAGATAATCCAGAAGAGCACAAAAAAGAAAAAATATCATCTATGATTTTACTACCCATAAGTAAATACTGTTAGCATTTTGTACAGATTCTTTCATATTTTTCCTATGTACTTATCACAGTGTCTGGCACAAAATTATTCCTCAATAAGCTAATGTGGATTAATGAAATATGAGGAAAAATAATGCAGTGTTTAAGCCCAAAAACTCTAGAATGAGACTATTGGGTCCAGTCATGACTTTGCTCCTCACTCTCCTTTAAGTTGAAGTGAGTTATTTAATTTCTCTGTGCTTCAGTTTCCTCATATATAAAAAGGTGATATAAATTGTAGCTGTCTCAAAGGATTTCATGAGTATAAATTAGGTTAATATGCATAATAGTGCAATACTGGACCTATAGTAAGAGCTGGATAAATGTTGGTCAACATTACCTGCATCTTCCCTTAGCCAGATCTAGTCTTATTCCTGACACATGGGACACTTCACAGCCTCTTGAAGTTAAGTGGGATCTTGTGACTTTTCCTGGCCAGTCTATTTTAAGTCTATGTGTGTTATTCCTGGGCCAAAGGCCGAGCCCCTGGGAAGACTTCTAGCTCTCTCTTCCCTTGCTACAGTGGTGGTGGAGATCATACGTTTTATGGAGATGAAACATAGAAGATCAAATACATAGGTTACTTCTACTTTCTTTCAGAATGTCAATAATAACAATAATAATAATAATAATGGAGTAAAAAGTCTATAAATCCTCGGAGACAGAAAAAATAAGACACCAGCAGATGAGAAAGGTCAATAAAGTTATAAAAGATGGATAGGGATGCCTGGGTGGCTCAGTTGGTTAAGCAGCTGCCTTCGGCTCAGGTCATGATCCCAGCGTCCTGGGATCGAGTCCCACATCCGGCTCCTTGCTCGGCAGGGAGCCTGCTTCTCCCTCTGCCTCTGCCTGCCACTCTGTCTGCCTGTGCTCTCTCTCTCTCTATAACAAATAAATAAATAAAATCTTTAAAAGATGGATAGAGGTTGAACATGTGATAACTGACTTCAACTTTAGATTTCTCCACTGTGACAAATAACTGAGCAGAGGAATTAAACAAGATGAAAATCAGTTCACACTGTAAAAGTGCAGAAGATTCAAGAATTGGCCTATGGTCTATCAACAATCTTTGAAACAGGAAGTTCAGGGTAGGATTGAAAACAGGACAACTGGTTGAAATATATGTAAGATGTATTTAGATCCCTTCCAGCCCACTCAGTCAAGCCACCATCCCTGCCACGCCTTGTTTGAAAACTGAACATTAGCTTTCCAGAAAGGTCCTAGTTATCTAGCAGAGCTGAGAAAGAATTGTCTTGATAAGATTAAGATTTCATTGAAAGCTATTATACTGAACAGTAAGACAGTTAGAATTCCAAAATGCTTACTGTCAAGTTTATAACTGCCAGGCAAGTTACTAAAGGTTTTGTCTTCAAGAAAACTGGTAAGCCCAAAGGAAAAGACAAACTGACAGTTAGGGTTTCCCCTAATGAAATATGACAGTTTCAAGCATCACCTGCTAGGATGCTTGTAAGTCAGGAAGTTCGATCTGTTTCAAATAAGGTACCCATTCCAATAGTTGAGACCTTATTATTAAACACAAAAACACAAATGACCATAAAGCACTTCAGAAAATACTATAAGGTGAAGACAAAGTTCCAAAGAACAAATAGGAAAAACTAATAAATTCAGAGGAGAAAGAGACAAAGCAGAGTTCTAAAAAAATGAAGAGAAAAAAATAAAAAAGTAAGAGAAGATTCATGAAACAAGGACATTTATAGACTGATAACCTCTTAGAACTTAAAAATATAATAACAGAAGGTTAAAAAGCAATAGATGGGTTATGAAATATAGTTGAAGAATTCTTCTAGAAAGAGCAAAATGACTGAGAACTGGAAAAATACAAAGAAAATTATAAAAAGACTAAAGAGTTGATTCAGGAAGCTCAACACCTAAGTAACAGAAGCTCCAGAAAGAGATGGGAAAACATTAAAGGAAGAAAATTATCAAAGACATTATTTAAAAAAATTTTCCATAACTAAAAAACATTAACTTCCAAAATGAAAAGCCTAATGAATTCCCAGCAAAGTGAGTAAAAACAGACAGACTTCATTATTAAATTTCAGAGAATCTTGGATTCAGAGAAGATCCTCAAAGTTCCAGAGGGGGAATAGGGGAGAAAAACAGATCACATATAAAGGATAAAGAAATAGAATGTCATCTAACATCCCAATAGAAATTCTGGAAGCTAGAGGTTGTTGGAGCAATACCTTCAAACATCTGATTAAATCTGATAAGTAACACCCAGACTAGAATTTCATGCTCAGCCAAACTATCAATCAACAGCTACATTTTTTTACTCATTTAAGATCTCATAGCTTTATTTCCCATGTACCCTTTCTCATGAAGGATTTTGAGAAATTTAAGGAAGTATTTAACCAAAATGAAAAATCTATCAAGGAAGAAGACCAACAGAGAATCCAACACAGGAAAAAAGCTTGGAGATTTTCCAGTAAGTTATGAAGGTAGTCCTAAGAAGACAATTGTGCAGCAGGCCTACAGAGCAACCAGCACTGGTTGGAACCAAACGAGGAGAACCAGAGGATGTCTCCAAGAAAAAAGTAATTAAGGGGCACCTGGATTGTTCAGTCGGTTAAGAATCTGCCTTTGGCTCAGGTCATGATCCTGGGGTCATGGGATCCAGTCCTGCATCAGGCTCCCTGCCTGCTTCTCCCTCTGCCATTCCCCCAGCTTGTGCTCTCTCACTCAATCTCTCATTCTCATTCTCAAATAAATAAATAAAAATTCTTTAAAAAAAAGTAATTAATATGTGTTTGTCTATACTACAGAGAAATTTCATCCCTGCTAGAGATTGGGGCTGGGAGATTGTGAATTAGTAAGGGGCATGTGGAAAATGGAGAAAACCAGCCAAATAGCTGTAAACTCCAGGAAAAACAAATATTGTACAAGAAATAAATGCAAAAACATACAACAAATATTGTGAACAATATTTACCTAGTCATAATAATGCAAACTATACTAAAAAAAATGTAAAATAGCTATAAAGGGAATATAGGAGAGCAGGGAGGCTAAATATATGCATATACATTAAAATAAGTCAATCACAAATAAATAAAGTCTTTAATAAAAATATGTCAATCATAATTTTCTATAGAAGGAAGTACATTGATGCTATCTAAAAATGGGAAAAATGCAATATGAGATATGTTTAGTGATATAATAAAAATTGAGCTAAGAACTGAAGTTAAATGGACTGAAACTGATTGTCTCAGAGAAGTGTGTTTCAGAAATGGAAATGCATGGATCAGAGAGCTTATAGTATAATAAGCTTTGTTATAAACTTTGTAAGTATTTGCTAAGTTTTAGAGTCCCCAAGACCAGCCTCATTTCTGACATCAACTGCAAGTTCAGGGGTCCCCAGACAACCCTCAGTTTCAACAGTTTGTTAAAACAACTCATGCACAGAAAAAGCATCATATTCACAGTTAATTATGCAAAAGGTTATGGTTCCTTCAGAGGGAAGAGGTACATATGGCAGGGTCCAGAAAAGTTCCATGTTCAGAGCTTCATTTATCCTCTCCCAGTGGAGTGATCAGTGCAAACTTTTCCTAGTAATGATATGTGACAGTATGCATGGAGTTTTATCAACCAGGAAAGGCACTCAAGCCTTAGTGTCACCACTTATATTGGGGATTTTATAGACAGTTGACTATCTGCATGACTGACCTTCCATCACAGCCCTTCCAGAGGTCAATCTGATACCTTGTGGCCCAAGGCCCCCAACACAAATTGCATTGTTAGCATAGACTATTTGACATAGCCCAAGGTCCCAGGTAAACAATGATACTCATCAAACAAGGCTTAGAGGTTACCACCCAGGAGCTGAGGACAAAGGCCATCTCTCTCTTCAGACAAGGTTAATCCATTACTAGGTAATACTATTTTTTTTCTTTTTATACAGTTTGTTCAGCTATAACATTAATATCATATATAATATGTATATTATAACATAATCATATATAAATGTATAATATATATGATTACCTCCTACCCAATTGGTAAGTAAAAAAACAATGTTAATAAAATGTGGAACTCACTTTGGTTCATCCTGAATTCTTCCCAGTTTTAAGGGAAAAGACAATAAAGTACAACTTCTCTCACCATTACAAGAAAGCGTTTGTGATATTTGAAGACCTTAAGAAAAAAGTCAGAAAGTCACAAAAGCGTTTTACATTAGGGCGGGTGGTGATTGGTTTCATGGGTTCAAGAATTGTTAACTTTCTACTCTCTGGGAAGCAGGAAGTACAGATGAAGAAACTGAAAATATGTTTCCTCCTGTTTACAAATAATGGATGAATTAAAATAGCTGCACCCCAGATAGGATTTTACTTGGAGTAAAAATGCTTTCTATAAAAGGCAAATGCCCTCAGGTCCTACCTCTCAAAAGAGGAAGCTGAAGCAAGATTTCAAGGCTACAAAGGATTGATACATTGTGATGGTAGGTGGAAACTTCTCTAGAGATTTTACAAACTTTGTGTTTTGATGAGAATTCTTGTTGTTTTTGTTAATGCTCTGATTGTGAAGCTGGGGTGGTATTAAATAGACTGTCCCAAACCTACTTGTTCCCCAAAACCCTGTTATTCTTAAGAGAGTTTGCAGAACATGAAGTTTTCAAAACATGATGTGTTAAGACAGCAATGCCTCTACATGAATTACTTTGATAAAAGTAGAAATTATTATTATTTTTTAATTTATTTGACAGAGAGAAGGAACAGTGGGAGAGGGAACACAAGCAGGGGGAGTGGGAATGGGAGAAGCAGGCTTCCCACCAAGCAAGGAGCATGATCTGGGACTCGATCCCAGGACCCTGGGATCATGACCTAAGCTGTAGGCAGATGCTTAACCATTGCTTAACAAATGAGCCACCAGGTTCCCCAAAGTATAAATTATTTTTTAAATGTTGTCTAAGTGATATATTGTTGCTTGGTTGTGGTTACTTAGGGTGAGCCTCCTGTGTATGTTATAATAATTCTCAGATTAGCTGAGGCCATTGTAAGTGAAAACAGTACATAAACTGAAGGCTTCTAACCTCAGTGTGAAGAAGGCAAAGTGCAAGAAAATCTCAGTAAATTTATATTTTGCCTCAGGGAAATGAAACAAAGAGAGGAGTTTGTGCAGCCAAATATTTCTGCCAGTTAAATACTGACACCTAATAGTGAGTAATGGCTACCCATGGTAAGTGCTTTATGGATATCATCTCATTTAATGATGACAACTGTCTAAGAAAGACAAATTTCCTGGCTTATGGACATTGGGGAGGGTATGTGCTATGGTGAGTGCTGTAAATTGTGTAAGATGATTCACAGACCTGTACCCCTGAAGCAAATAATACATTATGTGTTAATTAAAAAAAAGAAAGACAAATTAATTTTCATTCTATAAAGGAAAAAAAATGAAGCTTTTTGAGAGGTTAAAACAACTCATCCAAGGTTGCCGAGTTGGTAAGTGACAAAGCCAAGTGTGGCCGAGCTCTCTGCTTTGCTGTTAACCACTTGGCTGCAACCAAGCCAGCACTCCATCACAGAAAGCCTAGTGCTCACTGCTTCCTCAGGTGGCCCTGAAAGCTTGATGTGTTCAATATTATATCATTTAAGGTTCTTTGTTTACACCTATTAAAAAACAAATATGACTAATTTTAGTTAAAACAGAGCATGTATTGAAAGTATGTGGAGGAGCTCGTGGATGGACTGCGAAACTGAAGAACCATGTGTAAAACAGGTAAGCTGTACCTGGTGAGCCCACATCTCAGCCCCAACAACTACTCCATGATTCTTGAGGGCACCTGGAAGGAATGAATCAGACAACAAAGCTTTTGTCCCTGTCTTTGCATCAAATTCTAATCCTGAGGAAGTGGGTCAAATTGGTTCATCTTGGGTCAGTTGGAACCTATGGAAAGAACCTAGATGTCCATCGACAGATGAATGGATAATTCATCTGATAATTCATAATGTGGTATGTATACACAGTGGAATACTATGCAGCCATCAAAAGAAATGACATCTTGCCATTTGCAACGATGTGGATGGAATTAGAGGGTATCATGCTTAGCGAAATAAGTCAGTCAGAGAAAGACAACTATCTTTATACCTTGATATGAGGAAGCGGAGATGCTACATGGGAGAGTTGTGGGGTAGGAAAAAAATAAATGAAAGAAGATGGGATTGGGGAGGAGACAAACCATAAGAGACTCTTAATGTCACAAAACAAACTGAGGGTGGCCGGGGGGAGGTGGGTAGGGAATGGGTGGTGGGGTTATGGACATTGGGGAAGGTATGCCCTATGGTGAATGCTGTGAAGTGTGTAAACCTGGTGATTCACAGACCTGTACCCCTGGGGCTAATAATACATTATATGTTTATAAAAAATTTTTTAAAAAGGGGGGGATGATGTTTGGTTCCACAAGAAAAACGACCTCTCTAGGGACTTTCAGAGGACCTCATGGAATGGCAAAACCTTCAATGGAATTTTGAAACATCTTTCATTTTAACAATCTAGGGCAACTCTTGAAGCTTTTAACACTTGAATGAACAGAACAGAGGTTCATCACTGCAGTAACTGCTCAGTACTGAAGCTGCTATGTACATTCCACTTGGGAAGACTTTGGGGACAGAAACTAACTTGACATTCACCAAACCTAGTTCTTCCTGGCACAGAGCTCAAATTTCCAGCTTTCCTTGCAGTTATGTGTAGACACAGAGTTGAGTCCTAGCCCGTGGAGTGTGAGTGGAATTGATGTTTGCCATCCTCTATGTGCAATCTTCCTTGCTCCTTCTCTGTGTCCCAGCTTGATACAAATGTGCACAGTGACTCACAGTCTAAATTTTGAAAATGGTGGAGCCACAGAATGAAAGGGGCCTGGTGCTCCTAAGAGGAAAGATACCTGCTGCTCGGACACATTCACTTTGGACAAAGAAATAAGCTTCTAATAGATTTTGGCTATTAATACATTTTAGAGGCATTTACATTAATTTAAGCTACTAAAGCCCCATATTTGACTCCAGCTTTTACCTAAATAAAGACATATGTGTATTTCATATTTTCAAATAAAATTTTAGATGCCTTTTAAAGGCTTTAAAGCAAATATTGTCACTGTGAAATCCGACTTACATTGCTCCTAAAAACTATTCTCCTCATATTTACTGTTGACATTGAAGTATGTTTGTTCATACACTTTCCTCTGAGGATTACCTTCTTAAGGCTTTTTCTTTTTCTTTTTAAAGATTTTTAAAAAATTTTATTTAGAGAGAGAGAGAGAGAAAGAGCAAGCAGAAGGAAGGACAGAGGGTGAAGGAGAAAGAGAATCTTAAGCAGACTCCATGGCGAGGGCAGAGCCCAAACTGGGGTTTGATCTTATGACCCAGAGATTACAACCTAAGCCGAAACTGAGAGTCAGATGCCCAACAAACAGAGCCACCTAGGAGCTCCAAGGCATTTTCAATTAGAGAAGTCTGTAAGGCCAGTCTATTTATTTGCTACTCACTGAACTTTTCAATTTTGTATCTTCACTTCCTATATTTTTCTTGTTTTCTTCCTATATTTTGTTCATTTGCTTGTGTGCCTGCTTGATTTAACTTCAGTTTCCCTCATTCCACAAAGGATTTGAGGTGACTGACATTTAAAGATTTTGCTTATTCTTTTAATTTTGAAAAGAAACACCAAGAAAACTAAGTCCTCGTCTTTTTTTCTTCAGGTAATCTTGCTTCTTTTCCAATTATAGCAGATTTATTATTCCAGACAGCTGTAAGCATTTGTCAATGTCTTTAATTAAGGTTCAGCTTCCTCAAACTGAGTGATATATGATTTTCCCTTCTTGAAAATTAGAGACATCATTTGCTAATTGGAGTCATTGATCATGACTTATATGCTGGTCGCATTTGTGCTTTCATTAGGAAATGCTTTACACACACACGCACACATACCCCACATTCTCTCAGATTATTTTCTTCCTAAGATGAAAAAAAAAATCTAAAAAAAAAAAACAAAAAACAAAACCCAACCAGTCACAAGAGGGGAAATCTAAATGACATATTACAAAGCATTCAGTCTATACTTCCATTAGGAAAGTGAAAAGACTCAAGGTGGAAATATTTGTCACTCCAAGCTGAAGTTGAAGAAGTACTTTTCTGGTCTTTTTTTTTTTTTTTTTTCAGCAATACCAGCCTTCCTCAGTTCTACAGGCCTGTGGTTGGGGGTTTCCCCCAAGGCACCTTCCATCTCTTGGCAAAGAGCAGTAACTTGGCGAGATGAGTTTTCTTTTCAGTCACCTGATAGGATTTCCCAGGACAGAGGTGTCAAGCCAGTTTGACCCGACTTCCCCTCTGTTTCCTGTGGGTCCCCCGAGAAAGAAGGAAATTGCTCTTATCCCCCTCCACTTCCTCTCTCTCTCCAGCACAGTGTCTGGCCCACTCACAGACGTGTCAGCCTCTGCAAGACGACAAAGGCCTTTAGCGACAGTGTGGCAGGGCAGCATTCTCTGTCACAGAGTCAAGAGGCTGTTTGACTTCCTCTTAGTTGAAGAACATTAAGAAAAACACCTGCAGAGTTTCCAGGGCTGCAAGAGTTTGTTTTGCATCTCCCCTCTTCTAAAGCAGTCACACCCACGACCACAGCTGCAAAAGCTCAAGCCAAGGAAGAGATGCTGTGCAAATACATGTAAATCCAGGTAAAGCGGAATGTTCTGGATAACGTCACCTGAAATTTTTCTCATAAAAAAAATCCAAGTTATCCTTATAGGCTTGCCTCCCTCACCAGACGTTAAGGTCCTAGAACATACAGTCTACATCTTAGCCTCCTTGTCCATCTCAGAGCGGCCCACTCAGTGCTATGCTCCAGAGTCTAGTAAGTCTTGACCACCAAGCCTGGAGGATGGAGCCAGCAAGGCCACTTAGCCAGGGTGGCAAGGCTGAAGACATCTAGGATTTTAGCTACAGTTCAGTGCCCCACCCATCTAGGTAACAGGTTGATATGTCATTATATGTGCTGAATTTTTGGCTTTACACTAGGCCTGTCCATGGTTTTCCTAAGAGCCATATAACCCCAATCACAGAGGCAGCTGACCATGCTCACTTACAGTTACATGCTAATGACAAATCACTCTCATGGACAACTGATTGACTCGCATGGCATTTAAGGAAAGTGTTTATGTCATAACTGCTCCTATTTATATGAGGACTCTCTTTCTTGACATTATAGTGATCACAAATGTCATTACAATAACTCCCCATGACCTGCTACCCACCAAGTCTTGGCAACTACCCTTCTACTTCCCTTTTTTAATTTTCCATCTCTCTCCCTTTCCCCTCACATTCTTGTTTCATTTAATCACCACTTCACTCTCTGTCATTATGAGTTTGGCATTTTTAAATTGTATTATTCCACATATAGGTGAGATTTTTCAATATTGACCTTTCTGTGTCTGGGTTATTTCACTTGACATAATGTTCCTCCTGGGTTGAGGTCAACCTCTTCAGCCAGAGTTGAGTTATATCATGAAAAGTGGTATGGCTGGACCTGAAGCGAAATAGCCAGGGGTCAGATCATGCAGCCACAGAAAGAATTTTGGGTTTTATTCTTGATGTAATGAGATATTCTCTGTTGGGCTTTGAGCAAGAGTGAAATGAAATGACTATGTTTTAACATGATCAGGAAATTTGGCTCCAGTGAAGTAAGAGTAAAACTGAGAGACCAATTAGGAGGTTACTGCAGTCATCCAGAAAAATTCAAGTAGGAGACTTAAGTTGAAACTGAGTCATGTGCCCACCCCAGAAACAATTAACTATGGAGTCATAAAAAAATATAGTGATCCTCGGGACACCTGGATGGTTCAGCTGGTTAAGCATCCGGCTCTTGATTTCAGCTCAGGTCATTATCTCGGGATCCTGAGATCAGGCTGCACTGGGCTCCATGCTCAGCGGGGAGTCTGCTTGAGATCCTGCCTCTCCCTCTCCCCCTCCCCCCAAACTCGTGCATGTACACATACTCTCTCTCTCTCAGATAAGTAAATAAATCTTTTTAAAAATATGGTGATCCTCAATAGACCATGTATACAACATAAACCAGGTTCTATAGATGAAGAAAAGATGATGGACAAACAAATAATAGGTGTCCATCACATATATTCTGTTTACAAATTAGCTAAAAAAAAGTGGTTATTTCAAACTTAGATACTTATGTTCTGTTAACTCAGGATCACATTTTAGCATTAGTATGTAGATGAAGTAGGTTATTCCAGCTTTGAAATTTCTGTTTTTTGAACATAGGAATGTATCTTCTTCCTAAAATAAAAGATATTTAAAATATTGCTTTCAAGATACTACCATTATCCTATAGGTGTACATGTTAAAATTTAACTGTTAATTTTTAAGTTTTTATAACCTAGTACCATAAAAATGTACAGCATTCTCAGAACAAAAAATAGATAAATAAAAATACTAAGCTCAAACTTATAATTAGTTATACTGGGGGGGAAAAGCTAGAAATTTGACTTTTTCATTCATTATCAAGTGTGTGCCAAAAATCAAGACTTGAAAAGCACTCTTGCAGGTAAACATACTTTACTCTTAGCATTTATCAAGTAAAACCTATTTGTTTATTCATATTCTTGTCTATATTATCCATCCTTCCAACTTCATCTCACAATACAGTTTTATTCATTTGTTCATAGAACACAGACTATCTTTTTTTTTTTGTGCTAACACTAAAATATTTTAAAGATCCACTTGGAATCTTAGAGGATTGGAGAGAACTAAAACAGTGATATTTGAATGGAAAATGGTTCAGAACTCTCTGATAAATAACCTCTATCTGCAAATCTAGGAAATCCTATGAACTTCGAGGATAAATGAAAAACTCATACCTAGACATATGGTTGTAAAACTGATAAAAAAGGAAAGATGTTAAAAGCAAAAAAAAAAAAAATCCACTTATAACTCTTTTATATCTACATTGTCATTCACCTTTGAATAAAGAAGCCATTGTCCAAGCTCCTCTATTCTTACAGTTTTACTACTTCTTTATGCTCAGGGCCCCTCAGTCTACTCTAGCAGAGAACTCTCTCCTGAATCTCTGGTCCACACATCCTATTCCACATGGACATCACTGGTAGGATACCATCTTGCTTAAGAATCTTTTATTAACAAGGATTAGAAAACCATCTTGAGCTACCTTAAGCAACAAAATAAAATTAAAATTAAACATTAAAAAAAAGATAATTTATTCTAGGGACCCATGTTTCGCTCAGAGAATTCAAGGCAGAAATTTCATCCCTAGTTCAAAGGACCTTCTAACTCATTCTCGCTTTTTCTGACGGTAGACTATGTGAATTTTCACCTCTCCGCTTCTGTGCATATTTGCTTCATTCCTTCTCTTCCACAAAATGCATGTTTGTCTGCTTCTTCCCTCATAGGACAAATGGTGGCCACCTCACAGCTCTGGAGTTTTTACTTGTCGTGTGGTTCCAGCCAGAGGCAGAGACTCGACTGTCTCTGAATCATAAATCAGGATTTCTAATGTAATTAACTGATCCATCCAAGCCTCCTCCTGTGTTCTCTTTCTATGGTGCTGGCATCATCTCTACTCAGTCCCCCAAGAGGACAGTCAATTATGGTCAATTAAAGTCCCTTACAAATTACCTTTTATAAAATAGTAGGGACATCACCTGCTGTCAGCCTTGCAAAATCCATATGCATTCTATGGTCTCATTCATCTGTGAGATGATGCAATGAAGCCAGAAACTACATTTCCCAGAATCCTGTTCTTTGTATATTCTCTGGTTAGAATAGGTCAATTAAGGCACATGCACAAGATTCAAGTAGAAGAGAGGGGAGGCCATTATCCTTTAGAGGCAGGCACATGGACAGATATGAGGTTCTGAGAAGCTTCTGGGCAAGCTTCCAGAGAATTTCCCACCTCAGTTCTACAAACTGAAGTGATCCATAGAAACCTCTCAAGATTTCTACAATTCATAGCTCCTTCAGGATAAGTCTTAAAAACCTCACAGCACAGAGCTATAGGCTGACATTATCAATGGCAGTTTGCCTGACCATAGCTCCCAACATTGATTGAATCAAACTCTAATTCCCTTCCTTAAAATCTTGTGTACATGAAATATCTAAAGTTCCTTCTATTTTCCTGACTGTTACACCTGAGAAAACCAATAAATATGGCTGCCAGATGAAGGTGGATTTCAAAGAAAAGGGGCAGTTGTGAGCAGGGAACATACACTCAAACAAGTTTACTGAAATTGTCCTTCAGTCAGTCAGCTCAAACATAATCTATCCTCCCAAATTCTCCTCCTCTGTATTCTCTCTTCTTGGTGCTGGCGTCTACTCATTCCCACAAAAGGACAGCCAATGATAGTCAATTACAGTCCCCTGCCAATTACCTATTATAAAGTAATAAGAATATCTCCCCTTCTCTAAAAAGAAATCGTAATGACATTGTCACATTATTTAATGAATGCTTACTATATACAAGTTACATATACTAAATCATTAATCCTCTCATACTTCTATGATATATATATTTGGTAATATATAATCTTCTCATACTTCTACTATTTTTATACCACTTTGCAGATGATCAAACAATCACAGAGAATCAAGATAGGGCAAATATCACGATCACACAGAAAGACAAAAATTAAGAGAATAGCAGACCCTTTGCATTTTGATAACTTAATGGAGGAAAGCTTTCATAGCCAGGAAATGGTTCTCATGGCAAAGGAGGATGGTTCAGTGTCTGAAGACACACATTAGGGAACCAGTTCTGAGGAACTGCTCCTGGGCCAAGGGGAACCTGAGAGGTAGTATGGCATGGAGACTGAAGGAACTGAGCTTTAAGAGCAGCAAGTTTGGGAGCTGAAGTAGGGGCACCTTGGGTAATTATCATAGGGAGACTGAAATCACTTGCCTTGGACTGCTTCAGTGGCCTTGCCCTTCATGCAGGGTAGGATCACTCTTCATCAAGGAAATCAAGTGACATCATTGTCATCATTCAGAACGGCTTCATTGTGCAACTACCTTTTTGGATTTTAAGTCTCCAGGGCTTTTGTAAAGGGAAGTTTGAAGAACCTGTAAGAAGGAAATGCTGGATTTTTGCTGTAAGGTGAGTACATTTTTGAGTTCAATAACACCCAATAAATACCATCCCTCTTTACTTCCTGGTTCTGTGTCAGTTAAAAGGTAAAACAAGGGGCACCTGGGTGGCTCAGTCATTAAGAGTCTGCCTTTGGCTCAGGTCATGATCCCAGAGTCCTGGGATCCAGCCCTGCATTGGGCTCCCTGCTCAGCAGGAAGCCTGCTCCTCCCTCTCCCATTCCCCCTGCCTGTGTTCCCCCTCTTGCTGTGTCTCTCTCTGTCAAATAAATAAATAAAATCTTTAAAACAAAACAAAACAAAACTGGGGACCCTGGGTAGAGCAGTCAGTTAAGCATCTGACTCTTGGTTTTGGATCAAGTGGTGATCTCAGCGTTATGAGATAGAGTCCCATGTCTGCTCTGTGCTCCGCAGAGAGTCTGCTCAGAGTTTCTGTCTCCCTCTCCCATGGCCCCTCCCCACTGTCTCTCTCACTCTTGCTCTAAAATAAATAAATAAATATTTTTTTAAAAATAAGACAAAAGACGGAACAAATGGAAAAGCAAAATATTATCTTTTCACAGACTGAGCCAATATTAGTGACTGTGGCTTAAATCTCTAGGCAAGTGGGAAACCTAAAACTGAACCTCAGAGTTAGAGACTTACCCAGCCAGCATTGCTACACAAGATGGACACCCTTTTTAAACCCCCAGGGAAGCAGAACAGAACCAATGTTCCCCATAGGAGGTCACTCCCTGGAGGAAAAAAAGAGAGAAGAGAAAGAATTTGGGATATGTTTGCTCTGTTTATTCTCCCAAACATGGCAGCCAGATGAGACACTCCACCCCCCAGGGCAGAGTGAGTGAGAGGGCAGAGAGAGAACAGGAGTGTTATATGCATGGGGCTCCCCCAATAAGTGTGGGAAGAACTGCATAGTGAGTTTATAGAGCATTTCATGCTGGCTACACATAAAGGTGACTGTAAAAAGCCACTTTCAAGGAGCCTGATGAAAGTACTTGGAGTGCTTGCTCCCTACATGGATCTCAATTAACATTCCCAACACAAACACATCTACTTTTTCTTTTCTTTTTTGGTTTTGGCTTGATTTATGTTTTTTACTGAATGAATCCTAAGTTGTAAGCAATATGGGACAGCAATTAAGAGCCCAGACATCAGAGCTAGTGAACAGTGGTTTAGGTCCTAACTCCACTACTCATTCATTATGTGACTTTGGGTAAGTTATTTAACTTCTCAGAACATTCTTTCTTTAATTTAAAAAATTGGGAAGTTAATAGCACCTATCTCATTATATGAGGTATTATGAAGAACAAACATGATGTTTTTAAAGCATTTAGAGCCCTGCCAGGCACAGAGTGAGCTAAGATGTTGTGGATGATGATAATAGTGATAATTATTAATGGCACTTGCCAGCTTGATAGCTTTAGTACCTAATGGAAGTTTATGAAAAGATAAATATTTCCCCTATAACCTGAGGGTTTTCCAGGAAAATATGATGAAGAATATGATGAAGAGCAAATGACAGACCAAGAAACATGAGAGAAGTAAGGAAATAAAGGAGGTGAAGGACAATGAAAAGATGCTAATATTAGTGGGTTTTCAATCTCATTGAAGCCAGGCAATTGTTGGAGTGGGAACTAGAGGGGACAAGGTGGGAAATCAGAGAATAGAATTCATGAAATTGAGATAATGTGGGAGTGGGGGCTGTTGTTATTTTAATAGGGCTTGCCCATGGGAAACAGTTGGCTATGGTAGGACAAAAGCCAACATTTAGGTGGAAGGGAGTTCATGGAATTGAAAGACCAGCATGTTTGAAGTACCATCTATATGGACATTGAAGACTGTGTTAGGAGGGCCACTGGAGAGAATGACAGTGAACCTGCAAGGAAAATCTTTCTAGAATGAGGAGGAGTGACTGAAAGTTCAGTATAAGATGACCACCAGAGAGCTAGTGGGTAATATAGTCTGATGATATGAAACTTAAAGCGGGAAGAGACTAATGAGTTTGGGAAGAAGAGAGGAAGAATGGTGTGGATGTTTGTGATGAAACACAAGGACAGGGGCGCCTGGGTGGCTCAGTGGGTTAAAGCCTCTGCCTTCGGCTCAGGTCATGATCCCAGGGTCCTGGGATCGAGCCCCGCATCAGGCTCTCTGCTCAGCAGGGAGCCTGCTTCCCTTCCTCTCTCTCTGCCTGCCTCTCTGCCTACCTATAATCTCTGTCTGTCAAATAAATAAATAAAATCTTTAAAAAAAGAAAGAAACACAAGGACACCTGAACTTTTTCTACCTCCATGCCTCAGGGTCTGAGAGGAAAAGGAGATAAAACAGCCACATCTAGAGAGACTGCAAGGAAGGCAGGTCACCAAGGGAGAGTTGGGTCAGTTACAGCAAAAAGGTGAAGTGCACAGTATTGAAGATACAAGGGATTTTGCTGGCAACTGACAGTGACTTTAGAGGACACAATGAAAGGGTTTCAAAAGTTGGAGATGATGTTAGAGAAAAGGAAGTAAGAGCCATGATAGACATGAAGGTCTGAGGATTAGAGGTGATCTGGGACTCCTGGCTTCTTGTGGCATTAGTCTGAAACAGGGATAAAGAGCACCATGGGATTATCCCTGGTGGTCTCATAGCCTAGTGGCAGAGAGGCTGGGAATGTTCAGCATCCTACCAGGAAAACAGAGATACGGGTTCCCTCTTCGCTCCTGTCAAGGGTTATGTGGGAGCTGAGGAAGCCATGGTCTTACTTCCCAGAGGGACAAGAGCTCTTAGGCTCCTTCTGGACCACCTAGGGAAAAGGATGTCGTATCTCATTAATACCTACAGATGAAGTCATAGGAAGGAGGCCTCCTAAGAAAGAGAGACCATCTAAGGACAGACATGCAGGAAGAAAAGACAGTGTGTCTGGAGCCGGTAAGACATATTGGAGCTCTGTGGGAACTTAGGAGTGTCTGAATGTCAGTGAGGAGGAAATTGGAGTTCAGAGAAGTAGAGCGAACCAACTATAAATAGGGACCTATGTAATGTATCTTGGGAAGCTCACTTCAAAAATAATTATCCAAAAAGAAAATGATAGAGTATTGATTTATTATTTGAGAAATTTGCTAATTGCAAAAGGCAAAACTTGTTTAAAAATGTTTGTCATAGGGGCACATAGGTGGCTCAGTCACTTAAGCGTCCAGTTCTTGATCTCAGCTCAGGTCTTGATCTCAGGTTCATGAGTTCAAGGCCCATGTTGGGTTCCAGGCTGGGTATAGCTCCTACTTAAAAAAAAAAAAAAAAGTTTATCATAATCCACTTAAAATTTCTGTTGACAGCATTATTATTGGTAGCTGTTTCAATGGTGCCACCAATACGTTCTCATTATAGGATAGTAGTAATTGATTTTCTTGTACATTTGGCACTATAGTCACTAATTATGGGCCCTGAAGTAAAATGTTCTGTTACATGACAAATTTAAAATAATAAACTTTAGTATTTACGATTACAACATTCTCAGAGAATCTTCTTTGACAAACTATTGATAAATTAAAAATCCAAGTGGATTATATGCATAAAAGTTTTGTTTTAGCAATGTTTCAGGAAAAAAATCCTAAGATTTTTAGAAATTATACTTTAACAATATAAAAATAGTTATAGATAATATGTATTATTCTTAAATATATTTTGTTTCAGTGATGTCTATGAAACTGACAAACTATTTCATAAATCTAGATTTTTTTTTAAAGATTTTATTTATTTATTTGACAGAGAAAGAGAGAGATCATAAGTAAGCAGAGTGGCAGGCAGACAGAGAGAAGCAAAACCCCCTACTGAGCAGGGAGCCTGATGCTGGACTCTGGGACTCTGGGGTCACGACCTGAGCCAAAGGCAAATGCTTAACTGACGGAGCCACTCAGGTGTCCCTCTTGAAGGCTCTTATCTAAATGTATTATTTCTTAGGACTTGATTTGGCTACACTGATGATCTTAACTCTCCAATACAGGCTTTAGATTTCTTTTTTTTTTTTTTTTTAAGATTTTTATTTATTTATTTATTTATTTGACAGACAGAAATCACAAGTAGGCAGAGAGGCAGGCAGAGAGATGGGGGAGGGAGCAGGCTCCCTGCTGAGCAGAGAGCCCGATGTGGGGCTCGATCCCAGTACTCTGAGATCATGACCTGAGCCGAAGGCAGAGGCTTAACACACTGAGCCACCCAGGCGCCCCCAGGCTTTTAGATTTCTAAATTGAAACTCTGAAGATCCAAATTACTTCCACCATAACTTGTTCACACCCCAGGTATAACTCAGGTATGTGTTCTTGGCTAGATCACACCAGGTTCAGCTCTAGCCATGTGTCCACCCCGAGAGCCACCTGCCAGGAACAAAAGTGTGTTTCTCTGTGCTGAGGGTAAATTTGCTGGGTTCCCAGAAAAAGTTGGGGCCGTGTATAAACATATAAAGATGGAATGCCCCACCAAAAAAAAAAAATATTTGAAGTGATTTTTGCAAAACACAATTGATTCTATACCTGGGGGGGGTTGAGTTATTTATTATTTACATATATGTTTATTTCTATAACTTATACATATATACTTATTTATAATCAGATTTATCATACCCCCAAAATCAATCTCTATTTAAAGTGTGATAAGCAAACGGATCACTTCATTTTTGCCACAGCTCACTCTTATCCATTGATTTGGAAACCTCATTCAAGAGAAACTTCTCTACCAAGAACTGGCCCTCTGATGCAGCAGCAAGGTGTCATTAACTATCATTTCCACCGACAGCTGAGGTTGTGGTTTTGCTCTCAGCACTTTTTTCCTTTGTGTGGAGCGTAGAACAAAAGATGTTACCAATGTAGTAATGTGAGGAGTCATCCGAACCTGTGGTCATCACTACCGTGAAAATTTTCTTTCTCAGTAGGAAAGTGTCATTGGCCATTCCCAAGATGTTACACATGAACAGAAAAAAAAAAAAAGTGAATAACATTGGCTGTTAGACTTTTGTCTAGGAAATAGAACTTAATTCTTCATTTGTGGTTAAAGTCACTGGGGTGACACACACCATTTTTTCATTAGGAGATGAGCTAAGCAGGAAACAGTGAGCTGAGACTTGTCATCAGTGAATTTTACCTTTGTGATATTCACTTTGCTTTAATAATGCAAATTAACAAACATAAAAGTGAGATTCTGTATACTTATGACATTTGCTCCTTCTAATCTCCTCAAAATAGCACCTATCATATTAACGTGTTGCTTTCTTAAGTGTTTTTCTTTTTCCTTGAAGAGAAATCCAATTGATTTTTTTTTTCTCTCCATCCATGGTGCACTGATTCTTCTATTTTTCTATTCAGTTGGTAACTATCTCAAAAAGACTATAAGGATGAACATTTTTGTTTCTAGAACCAGGCTCTGCTCTGGGACAGAGATAGAAAAACCAGTAACAATAAGTTGTGCGGGGTTCAAACCAGGAGTCCCATAAGTACATGGTTGCATCTGCACGTCAGGCAACCCTAGATCTTTCCAGACCTCCCTGAAACCAGTCTTCTCTCCAACTCCACTACCTCTTCTCTGGTCCATGTTGCCACTATCTCTCATGTGCACCACTACACATGTTTTCTGACGGCTTCCCAAGCTTCCACACCTACAAGGAGAGCTGAGAGGATGTCTGCAGGCCACTGTGGCTGGTCAAAACCCATGCCAGACAGGGTGTTAAGTATTCATATTGCCATCCCTGTCCACAATCCTTTTGCCTTCTAAGAGCCAAAGTGAATTCTATAGAATAAATCATGCTGCTCCACTCCTCTGATCATAATGATTCTATCCGGATGACAACACCTGAAACCACTGATTTAACGTAACATCGAGAAAAGAAACAATCAGGCATTCGTGCTGAGTGATGCGACAGGGAGTTGGCAGCACCATCATCAAGTATTCTTGCCAGAAAACTTGAAACTGAATCTGATTATGCCCCCACATCTAATGACCAGTTTATAGGAAATGCTGGGGAAGGTATGCAGTTAAACATCACCACAGGGATACCCTTGGCAAAATGCAAAGGTGGAAAATTCTATAGGACAAATGAGTTGGTTTCTTCAACAAATAAATATTAGGAGAGAGCGCGAGAAGCATGTGGGTACCATTATAGATCTAGGAAATATGTCTCTCCATTTGTTTTGGATTCTGATTCAAACAAACCAACTAAAAAATCCAGTGGTGAGATTTACAATTTTCAATTTTGGTAAGATTTTCAATTTTGATAATATTACTAAATTGATGTCAATTTTCATGGGATAGTGATATTCCAGTCATGCTTCCCCCCGACCCGAGTCTTTTTTTTTTTTTTAAGATTTTATTTCTTTATGTGATAGAGAAAGAGACAGCAAGAGAGGAACACAAGCAGGGGGACTGGGAGAGGATGAAGCACACGTCCCACTGAGCAGGGAGTCCAATGCAGGGCTCAATCCCAGGACCCTGAGATCATGACCTGAGCTGAAGACACTTAATGACTGAGCCATCCAGGTGCCCCTCAGAGTCTTAAGCAAACTGAAATATTTATGGATTAAACTATGGTATCTGGAATTTTCTTTAAAATAATCTGGGGTGGGAAGTAGGAAATGTAGGTGAACCAATGGCCAGATGTTGAGACTTTTTAAAGCCGAATGCTAAGTATATTAAATTTGTCAGCTTTTGAATTTTTTACAGTAGTCTCTACTTTTTTGTAACTTTCAAGATTTTATAATAAAGAGATGAAAATATTTATAGAAAGAAAACCATTCGGAGATGTCTTTTACTCTCCAAATAAAATTTAAACTCCTCAGAGTATCCCCCCAGTCCTACATGATCTAATTCCTGCATCCTCCGCCCACCCTATTTGTCCCATTCTTGCTGCTTATTATGTTCCGGCTGCCCTCACCCCTTTTCTACTTCTTGAACACTCCACAGTCTTTCTCTCTTCAAAGTTCTTACACTTGCTGTTTCCTCTGCCTGGAGTCTCTCTGCCCAGCAACTCACAAGGCTGTCTCAGCTTCCCTCTTCCAAGTCTCAGCTTAAATATCAATGTCACTTCATTCTGGAAATCTGCCCTGAGCACCATTTCTAGAATAACACTATGCTTATCGTATTACCCTGGTAATTCCCTTCATAGCGCTTATCACATTCTAAAATAATCTGTTCTCTTGTTGTTGCTGTTTGTTTGCTTGCTTGTTTTCTGCTTTCCCAGGAGATTGTAAGCCCCTGAGGTAGGGTTATTGTCTCTTTTTCACAGCGGTTCCCCAGTATTAGAATAATAAGCGCATAATAAACAATCAAACAAATAGTGCACTGAAAATGAACAAACAACTAGGGAAAAGAACCAATATCAGAGACCTTGTGTTAGCTAATCAGTTGAATATCTCTTTAAGCTAAAAATCTAGACAGTCAAAAGCGGACTTATGACCCAAATTCCCTGGATGGAAATAATGTAGTAGCACAACGTCAAAGCATTCAAAGATATTCCTCTTAGTTGGCTTAGAGATGACTATTGTCTAGAGGAATCCAGAATTTCCAGAATACCAGGGTCCTCATGTGGCCATATCTGAGTGGTAGATGGTATCTAAATAGATAAATACTAATCCATCATTTCACCACTTCAAAAGATGCTACAGAAGGCAGAGCACAGCTGACCTCACATTACATCTCCCTCCCCAAATCTCTACTCCTCTTAGAGGTGAGCGAAACTACAGGTGTCTAAGAGATTAAGATCCTCAGACACCTGCACTCCTCTAGTCAATTGCTGTATTAGGATAGGGAGCTACAAGAGAAAGTATCAACACAATATCATGGCAATAATTCCTGTTATTTTTATCCTTACAAATAATACTGTGTAAAATTTAAGGGAAGGTGAACCACAACTTCTTATTGATTAATTCCCTCCAAATTGGTCTCTGTTCTAAAACTGATATATCTTCTTACCTGAGACCTGGATCCCTGACTTGAGGGTGATGACAGAGTCAAGTCTTAATAAGACAATAATTTTCTGGCTTCCTGCTCTAAGAATGCCTTTTCCAAGTTCACAATTGGCTGGATAATTCTGGCACATTCATGGCAGACAGGACAACCGTAGCAATGTTCACAGATGGTGCTGGAACAATAAATCAAAGTAAGAACTATCACCCAAGTCACCAAAGGATTATACATCAAGGGCTAGTCTCATCAGATAAGATGAGAGTGAGTAGATATAAACTCTAACAGCTCAGTAAAGCCCTTATATTAGATTACTACTTGACTTTCTCATGTTGTCATCTATGCCTCTTTGCTATGTCATGACTACCAGATTAGGTGGAATTTATTTTCCTGCACTAATGATATTGGGATTAGCCATCTAACTGGATTTTGCCAATAGAACCTTAACAGATATTAACAGATACTATGCAAATAGAAGCTTAAATTATGCTTCTATGATTTGGCTTGTCCTCTTGCGCTTCCTTCACCATGAGAAGGACATGCCTGTTGGTTGCAGAATTAAATGTGTGGAGTATATCTGAAACTAGACCAGCTAGCTGCCCCAAAGGCCTATGAACAAGACACTGTTTTAAGACATGGAGATTTGGGCATTGTTATACAGCATTATCACAAGACAATCCTCATATGGAACTTAAGCTCAGTGAACTTATTCCATCTTCTTCGTCAGTGAACTTGTCATTGTTATTTGCATAAATGAGGAAGGTTTCAGCCATGCCAGCAGACCATGGTGTGATGAACGAGGGCTCAGTCAAAGAAATTTCCCCAATTATCCAAGTATAACTAATGCAGGCTATAAAACTCTGTCCAGAGACACTTACGTCCTTTTCCCTTTGGGACTTACTCTTATTTTCACATGGGAAGGATCTGGAAAATTAACCTATCCTATCTGATTCACCTGATCAAGAATTTATTTTGGTCACCTCAGAGCAAATTCTCACTGATATCCCAATAACTTCAAGGCAATGTTGCATTAAAGTTCTCTTAAAAACTGTATGGTGAGTTGGTACTTTGTATCCATGTCAGATTTGACTACTACTCAGAATGCAAGCCATCCATGCCATCCACATTCTTCAGTACTCTCTTCCAGCACACTTCTCCTGCAGCCCTTTCAAATGGAGGCAAGTCATTGATACTTACTCTTACTTTGCAGATTACTTCTTAGATGCAGCTTCCAAACTGTTATTTTTTTATTGTAGATAATGTTATTGGCCCTAATTCTTCATCCTATCCTTCATCAGCACCCTTTGTCATGGAACTTTACCATTCTTCCCACTAAAGGAGAAGAAATATTGTCCTGTCCCTTGTCTTAAGCAATGTCATCTAGCTAAATCAAACCTTGGTCAATGGACCCCAGATGGCTTGTAGACTTAAGATCCAAATGAGTGTTGGGGCGCCTGGGTGGCTCAGTGGGCTAAAGCCTCTGCCTTTGGCTCATGCCATGATCTCAGGGTCCTGGGATGGAGCACTGCGTCTGGCTCTCTGCTCAGTGGGGAGCCTGCTTCCCTCCCTCTCTCTGCCTACCTCTCTGCCTACTTGTGATCTCTGTCAAATAAATAAATAAAATCTTTAAAAAAAAAAAAAGATCCAAATGAGTGTTTATGTATTATGGTGAAATTTGGTGGATGTTTGTTACATAGGATTTTGTGACCATAAAAAATTTATACACATCCTTACCTGCTGTTTTTAGGGAAAATAAATCCTTTTGGACTTACGTCATTTATCTATACCACTGTTTATACCTACTTATTGATAAGATCTTTTTATATATTAAAGATACAAAATCTTTGCCATGATTTCTAAAAGAATCTTTTTCCAATATGGTTTTATCTTTTAAATTTGCTAAAGGAGTTTTTTGAGTACAATCTTTAAAATTTGATTTAATAAAACCCACTGATCATTCTTTATGATGTTACCTATCTTTGTGTTTATAAAATTGGTATCAACCTCAGATCAGTTAATTATCTTCATTTTGACTGGAACATACTTATTTTTTTTAAAGATTTATTTATTTATTTATTTGACAGAGAGAGAGAGAGATCATAAATAAGCAGAGAGGCAGGCAGAGAGAGAGGGAAAAGCAGGCTCCCCCCTGAGCAGAGAGCTGGATGCGGGGCTCTATCCCAGGACCCTGAGATCACGACCCAAGTCAAAGGCCTAGGCTTACCCCACTGAGCCACCCAGGTGCCCCTAGAACATACTTATTGACATACTCAGGTACTTGATATAAATTTGGCAAGTTACCTGCAGTTATGCCTTTGTGTATTGTTACCACTCCCAGAAAGGCAGAGAAGTTCTTCTTTTGGAATATCTATATTTCTTGGGTCTTGTATTTGAGGGCACAGTGGTATAATCCATGAGTCACATTTTATCCAACTAAGATATCAATAAAATATATGATTAGGTATAAGAAATTTTGAATTAGGAGTCCTGAGGACAAATAAAAATTATTTAATTATTTGTGAAGTTACATGAATTTCCCTTTTCATTCATTAGGTTTCTATTTTGGCCTTTCTAGTGACACAGCTTCTTAAAGGACAAAGGTCTGTCTAGAAACTTAATATACTGATCTACTCTTTTCTGATCAAAGTGAGAGGTTGCAAAGGCTTAGCAGAGGGATGAAGAGCATGGACCTGAAGCTAGAATGGCAAGATGCCAGTAACAGCTCCTGGCCAGCCACTCTGTGACCTTGTGTACTTCACTTATACTCTCTGTGTGTCAGTTTCTTCATCTATAAAATGAGTACAATAACAGTATTATTGTGTAGATGATATAAGTGGATATTTATAATGTGTTTAAAATAGTGCCTGACCCCTAGGATGCACCATGGAAGAATTCTTATCAATTAACTAATTAATTAATCAAAAATTAAAAATAGAAATATGAAAGGGAAAGAAACATGTTCCACAGAGAGGAAACAGAGTGCACAGGCTCCTGGGGCTAATGTTTTCACATATTAATAGAGGTGTGCCAGTCATTTTCAAGTCACCATCCCTTCCGATGGGCTGATGCGCAAGTTCTGTGTTTCAACACTCTGACCCTTGCAAATGTTCCTGACAAGAGGGAATTGAGACTCTAAGAGACTAAAGCCAAGGACATTTCAAGGAAGAAGTGCTGCAAAATGAGGTTGAATGGATGGTAAGGGCTAGCTGTGGGACTGTTCAGGCTTCAAAAGTTGTCTCCTGGGACATATGTAGCCCAGGATCCATGACTTCCTGGGCCCCAGTACCTAAGCAAAAAATAGTTGTAAGCAGCCAGCAGGCCTTAGAAACTGGTCCCAGCACCTGGATATTGGTGGAAGATCATCACTGTCAAAAGAGAGGACAATAATATGGAAATAGGGACAACAAAGGAATCTCTAAGAATAATTTAGAATCCCCCAAATTGTATCCGGCCCCCAGATCTCATGTCTGTGAGGGTTGAAATCTAAACTGTAGAATTAGGAAAATTTGGGTTGCAAGTAACAAACTATTCTATTCAAATAGGCCTAAAACAATGGAAGGGATTAATTATAACAGCTGACTAAAACATACGGCAGGTTTGGGACATCATTTAATTTAGAAGCAGCTCCATTTCTTTGTGATTCTCTAAACTTTGGCCTCCTTATATTGGCTTCATTCTTAGGCTAATTTTCTTCATGGTAATGAGATACTAGAGCAGTCACTGGTGTTACAATTTTGATCATTCACATCAGGAAGTGATACTGTTCTTCCTTTCAGTTATTGATCAAAATGTATGAGCTTTAGAATGATTGGACTCACTCTGAATGAATCTCCATAGCCATTAAATCCACTAGTCCTGTGTTGATTAGACCATTCACTGTGGCAAAGATTTAGTCCAACATTTATCTTCATCTTTCCCCTCTCCCCATCCTCCTTTCTTGTTTTATTTTTACTCTATAGGTCTCATCATTCAACTTGTTATATACTTGTGTTTATTTGTTGTCTATTTCCCATTAAAGGAATATAAGCCCCATGATGGTAGAGACTTTATTTTGTTGCTTATGCCTAGAACTGTGTCTGGCACAAATAACTATCTGTTGGATGGATGGGTAGATGGATGGATGGATGGATAGATGGATGGATAGATGATGGATGGGTGGGTGGATGTTTGTAGAATTGTATAGTGAATGGTTATTGAAGAAGCAGAGGACAGTCATAGATTGTTCCTGCAGGAAAATTAGCTATAAGTGGAAAAAGAATGGTAGGGCTGTGACTTGAGGTTGACAGTGAGCATGGGGTAAGGTTTCTTTTCATACGAAAAGAGTTTTCTACATAATCATATGCTGAGGAAAGAGATCCAGAAAGAGAGTTTGAAGTGTGAACTGCACACAATTTTCCTAATGTAATGTAATCGGAAAAATAAATTGACTTCTACCTCTCATTTAAGAAACAAAGCAAACCAGTTTTAACCCTTCTCTTCTTTTGTTTGAGTGACATCTAGAGTTAGATCAGAACTACTAAATATTTTCTAGCTCTGCTTCATCTCAAGATTATCATTTATGTGGATCAGAGTTTCTCAAATTATTTTCTATGAAACAAAGACACAAACTGTTACTGAGTGATAGAGCTAACATATTCTTGGATCAAACAACTTCTGGAAAGAGGTGAAACAAAGTTAAGGAGTTGTTTTAATGTAGAACCCCTCCAAGCCTTTAAAATTTCATCATAAGATATAATTCCCCAGACAGAAAACATAGTTTACATCATTTTCCCAAACTTGCTAATTAAGAAAACACTTTTGTAAGTTTAAAAAAAGTATACATTAACATGTTGAGGAAATGCTAATATTGCATGGAACAGAGTGAGAAATATTGGCATCTGTCACATTTGCTCTTTTCTTGGTAGCAAGGAACACCTTTGTTTGTGTTTAACACTGTAAAGGATCTGTACTACAATGGTGGCCACATATTCTTGATTTGGTGTCAATTTCAGTTACTTGGTCCCATTGTCCCTCTAAGCATTTTAGAACTTTCCAGAATTTGTTTCCCAATTTTTGATTCAGAAAACACATTCATTACATACATAGAAAAAATAGTTTGGTCAATCAAGGCAATACAGTTTTCAAGAAACTGCTTCTGCTGTTTATTACAATTCATTAGATAGCTGACATACTTACCTGAGAGAAACTAATGTACAAAAGGCAGCACAGAGAAGTGTAAAATCTTGTAGGTTATAGTTTGAGTCTATTTCATAATAATATATGATCTTATTGATAATATTCAAGCTTCTGTTTCTATATTCACAAAAACACAAAATCAGTAATACCTTTGCTGTCTACTTGTCATTGGGAGGATCCTTCAAGTCTGTGCAAAAATGGTAGTTCATTAATGAGCCTTTTCCTGACCATACTCTTTAAAAAGAACCAAATTCCTCCCTCTTCCTCCATCCCTGATCCTTTTCCCACCTTGACTATTCTTAAAGATTATCATCATCTGACATACTCTATTTTTACTTTTTTTCTTATAGCAAGAATATTTAACATGAGATTTACTCTCAATAAATGTTGAAGTGTACAATATAGTATTGTAAACCACAGGCACAATGTTATATAGCAGATCTCTAGAATTCATTCATCTTGTATAACTGAAACTATACACTCAGGACAGCAACTTCCCATTTTCACCCTGCCTTCAGCCCCTGGCAACCACCATTCTACTTCCTGCTACTATTTTAGCTGTCTCGTATAGTAGAATCATGCAGTATTTGTCCTTCTGTGACTGGCTTATTTCACTCAGCATAATGTCTTCCAAATTCACCCATGTTGTTGCATATGGCAGGATTTTCTTCTATTTCATGGCTGAATAATGTTCCAGTGTATAGATATACCACATTTTCTTTAATAATTCATCTGTCAATGAACATTTAGATTGTTTCCATATCTTGGCTACTGTGAACAATGCAGCAATGAACATAGGAGTGCTATCTCTTTGAGATCCTGATTTAAGTTCTTTTGGACATATAGCCAGAAATGGGAAATACTTCATCATATGGTTGTCAGATTTATAGTTTTCTGAGGAGCTTCCATACTATTTTCTATAGCAGCTACACATTTTGCATTCCTACCAACAGGATACAAATCTTCCAATTTCTCCACATCCTCCCCAACCCATCCTCACAGGTGTGAGATGATATTTGATTGTGGTTTGAATTTGCATTTTCCTGATGATTGCTGATATTGAGTACCTTTTCATGTACTTACTGGCCATTTGTATATTTTCTCCAGAAAAATATCTATTCAGCTTCTTTTTAAAAATTTTTAAATTTTTCAAGTGGATTATATGTTTTTTTGCTGCTGAGTTGTATGAATTCTTCATATATTTTGGATATTAACACTTTAACATATGTTTTTTGCAAATATTTTCTCCCAATTTATGTTTCCTCTATATTTACTTCTTTATTTGTTTGTTATTTGTATCCCCCCAACTAGAATGGTATTTTCATCTGTTTAACTTGTAAAACAGATAATGACATATAAAAATAAAACAAATCGGGGACGCCTGGGTGGCTCAGTTGGTTAAGCAGCTGCCTTCGGCTCAGGTCATGATTCCACCGTCTTGGGATCGAGTCCCACATCGGGCTCCTTGCTCGGCAGGGAGCCTGCTTCTCCCTCTGCCTGCCTCTCTGTCTGCCTGTGCTCACTCTCTCTCTCTCTAACAAATAAACAAATTTAAAAAAAAAAAATAAAACAAATCGATGCTTGTTGGAATAAAAAAAAGCAATGTAGTCATATTTATGTAAACCCTTGGAAAGTGATATTAGAATAAATCAGCAGAATTGGAAATAATATCAATAAAATCACATACATATAGAAGCTCAATATATATTTATAGCCAATTGTTGATAACATCAGGAAATTAACTGATAGAGAATAGTCACTGTGGGCTAACCACAGAAGAATTTGTAGAATTTGGCTAAAAATGGAAGGGTCAAAGGGCATAGCAGGTAGACAAAGCAGCATATACAAGATCTGAAAAGCAGAAAAAGCTTGCCTTATATGGGGGGCTTTTTTGAAAAATGGACCAATCTCAAGGGAAGCATACATGTCAAGGAATGGGGGGTAATGGATTTGTAAACTCATTCAGTCACCTATTCGACAAATGCTTGTTGAGTTCCTGCTGCTTGCTGAACTTAGCATTAGGCCTGGTGAGAGGAGAGGGCCTGATGATGGGCTCTGAATGTCAGGCTAACAATTTGGAAAACATTCCTACTAAGTCATGGGATATTTTTAGGATGAACAAAATACTGTACTCAGAGTGCTCTGTAAGCCGCTCTATCCCATGGTGATATACACCTGTATCGTCACCTAACTGCAGATTGATCTGGTGAAAACCTCATGTTAGACCTTGCATCTCAGCAGGTGGCCACACACAATATATTTCTGAAGATCACCCAGTGCTTCAGAATTTAGAAAGCATCATTGTGGGGAAAGTAGAGAAGCTATAAAATAGATTAGGTACCATCAAGAAACAGACCTGTTCGTACTTTAAGAACAGAAACTGCTAGAAATAAGTGACAGTTTTTCCCAGATCGGACATAGACTCCCCGCTCCAAAAAAAAAAAAATCTATTCTGAAACTAACTAAACATTCTTCTGCTACTTCATTTGGAACCAAAAATGACTTAAAGAAATAGATAGCTATCTAGAAGATCCACCATCTACTCAAAAAATACAGACAAAGCAAACCTATTGCATGTTGCTGTTCTTTTGCACACTCTTCTGCCCAAATGGACCAGTTTAAGAGCAAGAATCATTTTCCACAAAACGTCTTTTATTATGAGGATTATTACTTTTATCCTCAGAGATCATGTCTCTTTTCATTCTGACGAACTTGTCAAAATCTTTGACCCATATAATAAATAATGTCTCATTCATTCATTCCTATGACTTTTTGAGCCCCTACTATGTTCTAGGCTCTTGTTATATATTGGCAGTACGAATACCAATAAAGCATAATCCCTACTTTTTAAATTTTGTTTTTTTCTGGGAGGTTTTGTTGTTGTTGTCTATACTCCCTGCTCTTACTGAGTTCTTGGTTGGGTAAGAGAGCTGGACAAGGAGTCAAAAGTCACAGTATGGTGTGTTAAGTGGCACAGCCTAAGTATTGTGGCAGCAAGAAGAATCCAGGGGAGGAATCTAACTAGGCTAGGAATAGAGGTAAAAATAAGAGAGGGGCCAACAATGAGTAGATAGGAAGAGTCCTAAACTCTTGTCCTAACATGAGTAGATAGGAAGAGTCCTAAACTCCTTGTCCTAAACAGAGGACAAGACCTCTGTTCTTATGAAGATAGTAAGGAATGAATCTAGACAGAAGGGACCCTTGAGCTGAGATCTGAATGAAAGGCCAGCTGTGCAGACACCTGGAGGAGGGTGGCCCAGGGGGAGGAGGGAATAAGAAGGGTCTCAGACAGTGACCTTGAATGCTTCAGAAACAGACAGGTCATCCAAAAGGTGAGGTCAGTGGGAAAGGCCAGGTAATTCATGCAGGACCTTCTAGGCCAGATAATACAATTTGTTCCCAATGTTAGGGAAGCCACTGAAAGGTACCACACAGGAAGTCATATGTTTTGGCTTATGCTTTTTAAGTTCTCTCTGAAAGCTGTGACAAGGCTGAATTTGGGGAAGGAGGTGAGTGGAGACAATGATACCAGTCAGATGGGGGGCTTCTGCATGGATGCCGGTGATGGGCCAGGGTATACTAATGGGGGACTTGGGGTATGTTAGGGAGGGAGAACTAAAAGGACATGCTGATGAATTTGGTTTGGGGTATGAGAAATGCAAAGTCAAGGATAACCCTAGACAGTAAGCTTTAGCAATTGAGTAGGTGATGATTTATCATATAAAAATAAGAACACAGGGGCGCCTGGGTGGCTCAGTGGGTTAAAGCCTCTGCCTTTGGCTCAGGTCATGATCTCAGGGTTCTGGGATCAAGCCCCGCATCGGGCTTTCTCCTCAGCAGGGAGCCTGCTTCCTCCTCTCTCTCTCTGCCTGCTTCTCTGCCTACTTGTGATCTCTGTCTGTCAAATAAAAATAAATAAAATCTTAAAAATAAATAAATAAATAAAAATAAAAATAAGAACTCATGCTTTATAGTTATTACATACCAGTCATGGCTCTAACCACATTACATACATTACCTCATTTAATCCTCACAAACAACACTAAAAATAGATTCTAAATCCATCATCACTACTGTACAGATGAGAGAAGGGAGGTTTAGAGAGACGAAGCTCACTCTGTCTTTAAATTCCAGCCATTTATTTGATTGCAGGTTCCATTGACTGAGGAGTCTGTGTGCCTAACCATGATGTTATTTTACCTGGTATTTCCAAGTTGCAGAAGACTAAAGGATGAACTGATTTTAGAAGAGGAAATAAAATTTTTGCTTTTGACATTCTGTTGTGATGCCTTATATGGAAATGTTAAGTATACTCCTGGATGTGTGAGTATGGAATTCAGGGGAAAGGTCAGTCTGGAGACATCAATGGAGTCAACTGAACACAGACAGTATTTCAAGCCTTGGGGTGGAATTGGCTGTATCTCATAGCAATCTCTCACAAGGATTAGCATAGGCCCAAAGCCAAGCCCTAGGGTCCTTTAATTTGTGATTTTCACATAGCAACTAATTTAAGGGCCTGAGAAGCAGTATCCAAGTAAGGTAGAAATAACCCCAGGGGGTTGGATTTCCAGAATCTAGGTGATTGAAGTGTTAGCTTGATACTCAGCTGGGTTCTGTCCTCATGGTGGTAATGTGGCTACACTAGTTCAGCCCATATCCTTTCAAGCTTAAGGCTCATAGAGAAGAGAGAGATGCTCCCTCCATCCCCGCACTGCTCCCCCATGCCTGGGTAGACAATCCTAGAATTCACTCTGACTGGACTTTTTTAGATCATGGGCTCATTCCAGAATTCGGTATCAATCACTGTGACTAGGGAGCCCTAATATAGGAATGAAAAGCTGGGACTCCACCATCCACTATAGTTTGTACTTTACATTACATTCTCACCAGAGTTTCCAAATCACCGTGGCTAAAAAGTACTACAGGGACCTGATTTCTACAAAGAGAATGCCTTCTCATCAGTAGAAAAGAGTCAAAAGATTATCTTGTTCTGCCAAGGCTGTTGGCAGTCATGGCTATCTATATCTAAGCCTCAAATCTGCCTTCTCAGTCTAAGCTACTCTAAGCTTGATCTGAACGGGGCAGGACTCAATTCATACATGATATGGGTAAATGGATAATCAAAAATCACCAGAGCCTCATTTCAGATTAACTGTTTTGGAAAGAGTTCTGTTTAAAACAAGTGCAACCACATGGTTGGGAAGCCATTTCACCCACTCTCTTGCTGAAGTTCCTATCTTGTCATAGAGGGTAAGGTTAGGAACCAGCCACGGTTAGGATTTCCAGAATTCTTGGCAACAGGGCTCCTTTGGCTCTTTGCCCTTATCTCTGAATACACCATTCACTCACTCATTGATTCATTCAACAGCAGTTTATTGAGCGCCTACTTGGGCACTGCACCGGTTAGGTACCGGAGACACAATAGTAAAAGAATCATACAAAATTCCCTCTATCTTGAAACTTAAATTCTAGTACAAGGATACAGGTAACACTAAACAGAAATAATATGGTAGTCATATGCATAGTATATTAAAGGTGATACAAGCTATGGAGAGGGAGGAAAAAGAATGTGGAGTGCCATGGTAGGAGACGTGCAGTTTTAAAGAGGATAGCCACTTCTCTTAGACACTTTTTTCTATGCCAGCTACCTTTATTTGTGAAGAATTTTTCCAACTAGTGATGCATGAAGGCATTTGATGCAAGGGGAGAAGTGGGGTTCCAAAGGACATCAATGTACCACCCCTGGTCTTCAAAGGTTGCTAGAATTATATAGATCAGAGTTCATTCCTGAGAAAGTGGAACAAACATGATTCATTCTAAATCACCTGGGATATGAGTGGTCTAGTTTTGAAGGGTGGTGAGCAGAAGGAGTTGGAGGAAGCTTTGGATAGGAGCTGAATAGGCAAGTGGGTTCTCCTTCCCCCTGGAGGATACTTCCCACAGCATATGCAAACATCTGAGTTTAGAGCTGGGTTTCTCCCTCTCCCTGGAACACTCAGAGCAGCAGGCAGCTGTGGTGCAGCACCCCCCCCCCCAATCTCACCTGGGGGAATGGGGAGAAGCCATTGCTCAACAATGTCTTACTGAGCAGAGTGGACTTTGGATGGGTAAAGAGAAAGCACAATGTATTTTCAGGGCATGCTTCTCTCTATTAAACTATTTGAAATGTTAAAACCAATTACAATGTACTGTTTTAGTTAGACCTGGATAAGATTTCAGACTTATTACTAAATAAATGGCCCATAAGACGTTTTTGGGTATGTATCTCAGAAAAAGAAAGTGTAAATGGAGTATACATATGAGAAGATGATCAATCTGACAAGTTGTCACGGAAAGGCAAGCTATAAAAATGTGATGCTCTTTCAACCATCAGTCTGGCAAAAATGGAAAAATACTGATAATAGCCAGTGCTAGCAAGAATTTGGGGGAAATTAACAATATAAGAATTATAAGAAATAATTTGGCCATATTTACCATACCTTGCAACCCTGCAATCCTGCTTCTAGAAAGCATTCCTATAAAAATAAAAACAGGATATGCATCAAGAATCCTCATTAGAGCCTGCTATGTATGGATAAAAACAAAAACAGCAAACTGGAATGGTTGAATAAATTATCCTGTACTCATTCTATGGAATATTTTATAACTATTAAAATGAATATATTTCCAAATTTTATATATATTTATCTGTCCCCCTGAGTGGTTGAGTGGAAAAAAGTTGAAAGGTACAATAAATAATGTGATACCATTTCTGATTCTAAAAAAAGGAAAGATATGTACATAAGTGTATAGATATTTTTCATTGCTGTTATTGACAAAAATAGAAAAATAAGGCAAAAGCCAGAAACCACCATCATTGGCTCACTGGGAAGGTGGAGGTAGAGAGGCAGAGAGAGATGATGATTTTCTTTATATGCCTTGCTAGATATTATTTCAATTCTACAACAACATACAGGATTTTTATAATTTTTTAAAACTGTTATAAAGTATAAAAGAGAAAAGGGAGGGAATGATTGTGAGAAAACATGGCCCAAGAACTCAACAGGGATTCATTAAGAACAGTTGGGAACACATCACATTTGAAAGAGAATTAGTCTCAAGTATTGAAAGCACCCAAAACCATGCCGCTGGGAAACAGGTGGGGAAATGTGAAGCCATGTTGCCCAGAAAAGAGATTACGTGGGAAGAGATGATGAAGCTGAAGTGAAAACAAGAGGAAATGATTGCTGTTTGCAATTGTTTCATATGTGGGTGTGTCACCTAGTGTCCATTTCCTCCCCCTCTCTCACAGGATAGGACCCTTGATTTTTAGGTGGCTGCATTTTCCACCTCCCTTAGAGCTGGGTGAGACTCTGTAACTAAGTTCTGGCCCTCGTCTGTGCACACAGATGGTGCATGTTAACATCCAGGCTGAACCTTTAAAAGGAATGGACAGAGCCTCCTCTTCCCCAACATACCTCCCAACTAGGGCTCCTGGGTGGCTCAATTGGGTAAGTGTCTGCCTTCGACTCAGGTCATGATCTCAGAGTCCTTGGATCAAGTCCCACATCAGGCTCTCTGCTCAGCAGGGAGTCTGCTTCTCCCTCTCCATCTGTGCTCTTCTACTCTCCCTCTGTGGATGTGCACTCTCTCTCTCAAATAAAGAAATAAAATCTCTAAAAAAAAGTACTTCCTAACTAATCCACCTGTCCCTTGAAAGATGGGACAGAAGTACTTGAAACCTCAAATTTGAGGACTAGGAAAATAGAAGGAAATTTTCAAGAGGATTTCAAACCAATCTAAACACATTTCTAAAAGGCAGGATTATTTCAAGATAGGGCAGAAGTAATTTGTCTTTCTTAAGTGCAAGTACCCAAGCACATGCTAGATGAGAACAGTGTATAAAGAAGGTTCTTGTATAAGATGCAAGACTGGACAATGTGGTCTGATTGGTCCTTTCAAATAATGAGATTCTATACTCCTATGAAGTCTAAATTTCAAAGCATTTCTGTGTTCGCCAAAAAGCAATGAACTTCTGTTCATTACAATGCATTTTTCTGAGTCTTCATTTACTACAAATCAGTAAAAAATGTAAAACCCAGAGTCATCCTAGACTACTTCGTCAGTACCAATCCCCCCTCAACCAATGATCTCTAGGTTCTATCCATTTTACCTGTTATCTCCCAATCCATTCCCTCTCTTCAGCCTCACTGTCATTGTTTTTTTTTTCCTCCAGTATTTCATTCCAAAAATATTTCCAGAATGACTGTTCCATGACAAGCAGCATGTTAAACACTGAGGACACCACACTGAATAAGACTCAGTCTGTGCCTTCAGAAAAAGAAATAAGCAAGCAAACAAAAAATTATGATCCGAGGTGCTAAATGCTATTCTGAAAGGGAAAGTGGGCTTGGAGAACGGAATCAAACAAGGAAGGCTTGCTGGAAGAGGTGACACCTGAGTTGAGTCTCAAAGGATAAATCACCTCAGACTTCACCTCAGTGCAGCGTGTCCTGCCCTCCACCCCACTGCACTTCGTATATTTCTGTTTTGTTTGTATTTCATCATGTGATTATCTTCCTACCTATCTCCTTTCCTAGGTCCTAACTTGCCAGAGAAACTGAGTTTTATTTGTCCTTATTACCTCAGCCATGACCGTGTGACAAGCTGTTAGTATACAATCAGCACTCATAGAACTGACTGGTTTTCATTGTAAATAACTCACGCCCGGGTGAAGGACTCCATTCTTATGAGTTCTTCTGATGTTAGTAATTCACAGCACATTCCACGTCTGCTTTTGAGATGTTCTGCTCAGCCCGACTGAGCTTTCACTTTTTGTTGCTACCACCGTGTATGAGATATCTGAGCGCTCCAGAAGCCTCCCTGTGAGGAAGGACAGTGGCTTTCCTCCCTGGGAAACTGCATCCCCCGGGGCATCCACCAGGGCTCCCCGGGCTGACGCTGCTCTCCCAGACGCTGCAGAAAGAAGGACCGGCGCCATATTGCTATCCCGGCATCCTCTGCGGAGAGCCCCAGTCAGAAGCCCCGCGGAATGACTGACTGGGTGAGTGTGCTTTCATGCCTCTATGTCTGGAAACAATGACAGGAACTCTGAAACCAGTTTGAAACCTGAACGTCGTGGCTTGACTTTTTCTACACTGGTATCTGTGGGCAGGTTAAAATGATCAGGTTCTAATTTCTAAGTTGGACCAGAATGAGGCAGTGGAAATTCATTATAATGCAGTGTTTCCCAATGTGTAAGACACATTCCGCCTGGGGTTTGCAAGATGATTCTACATGGTATGCAAATGAACATATATTAGTTAAGAATGTATCTGTTTAAGGGGCGCCTGGGTGGCTCAGTCGGTTAACCGTCTGGCTTTGTCTTGGGTCAAGACTCCAGGGTCCTGGGATTGGGCCCCCAAACGGGGCTCATTGGGGAGTGGGCTTCTCCCTTTGCCCACCCCCTTACACTCACTCTGTCTCTCAAATAAATAAATAAATAAATAATTTTTAAAAAATGTATCTGTTCAAGTTAAGAATCATGTATTTATTTGCAGTTACCTCTTTTATTGGGGCAAGTAAAAACGTAAGTTGATTTAAATCCATCGTTATGCAAATAATAATATAGGTACTCTTATAGGACTCAGGTTGAGAAGCACTGTTACATTACATTCTTCAAGATTCATACCAACCAGTAAAAATTATAGCAGGAGATATGCCAGAGCCAGAAGAAATCTTGGAGACTATCTAATTCAATTCAATATTTTATTCACTGAATATTCATTCAGCAAATATTTGTTGGGCACTTACTATGTGTTAGGGTCTGAGTAGAACTACAGTGAATCAGAGAAAGAGAATCTAGTGAGAGAAATAGATATACAGAAGAATTATAATTACAATAGGTTCTGTGAAGAACTAAAGCATGTATGAAACCATTAACAGCTGAATAATGTTTGAATGAAATCTTAAAGGATCAGAAGAAATTAACCAGGCCAACTGGGTTTTGGGGGTGGTACTGGAGGCAGGAGGTGGGAAGAGACTCAAGAAGGTGTGTGAGGCCCAGAGGAGGGAGTGGAACTGGAGTAAGGGACAATCTTAATCCCTCATTATGCAGACACCGGTACAGATCACCTGTGGCAGTTAATTTCAATCAGGACCGATTCAGAAACGGAGGTCCAAGAGGCAAAGTGACCTGACATTGGCCATACATCCTAATAGCAGTGGGACCAAATCTCCTAGGTCCATACATTTACCATATGTTTAGGTAGTGTCCTGTATTTGGGCCCTGTTCTGGGCACTGAGAATTCTCCAGAGATCAAAACAGACAATATCCTGCCCCACAGAACCTATATTCTCGTATGGTGGACATAGCCAATAAACAAGTCAATAGAAGCATGTTAGTGGGAGAGAAGTGGTTTAGATCAGTGATGAGGGGAGAGGGGATGGCTAGGGAGGAGATTGATACATTGTATGGGTGACCGTCTGGTGCTGTGGGCAAAGGTCTGCAGGAAGTTGGGACTAGCTGGGTCTCTTAACCTCACTGAGGGCTCTACCCATCACTCCAGGCTGCTCAATGGTATTCCAGACTTCTTCTGTTCTACCCCGTGCTAAGAGCAGATGCAACTCCTTTAGCTCTAATCATATGCTGGCATATACATTTTCAAAGGAAATGTAGTCTCCCAGACATGATCCAGGAAGGATCTATCAAGAGAAATCTCCACCTATGGGTTTACAGAGTATCTTGTGGGAGTTTAGGGGTATATGGCCATTTCCCAAAATGTAACCATCTCTGGTTCTGACAGAGTCCAGAGTAAGACCTGTAAACTCAAGAGAAGTCTTCATCTAGAGCCCAGTGACCCCACCAAACACTTTTTTCTCACTAGGCAGAAGGACACCAGCTTCTCTGTTCTTAGCTGCCTTTTCAAAATACCAGTCTTAGTCAAATTAAAACCAAATTTTTTCCTTGGCACTTAAAAAGTCTGGGAATAGGCACTAACATATAGATATTGGTTTCTTACTGGGTAATGACCTTCATATTCCTAGAGTGCTTCTGACTGAGGTTAGCAGCCTTTTGCCTATTTTGGCCAAACTAAAGATTCTGGGAAATAGACAAAAACATTGAATTCATTCACTGAAAATATTTGGGGGCACAGTGAATTTTAATTTTTTTCCCTAAGGACTTAAAGTTTGCTGACCATCAAATGAATATTTCACAACCCCTCTCATGTCTGAAGTCCCTAAGTAAGGTGGCAGCATAGGAATGGTGTGTAACCAAGACTCGAGACCTGGGCTCTGTGGAAGTGCAGCACAGTCAGACTGAACCATGAAGGCACCTCTAGAAGACAAGGTGCCCTAAAAGGGGGACAATGAGGCCATGGGTACATTGCATCCTCTCAAGTCCATGGCAAAGCCAGGGTGTATATTCCTGTCCCCAGGGTCCCAGCTCTTCCAGGTGTTCCCCAAGAAATTAGGGTGTCCAGCGGTGCTTGGGTAACTCAGTCGATTAAGCATCTGACTCTGGATTTTGGCTCAGATCATGATCTCAGTGTTGTGAGTTCAAGCGCTGCATTGGGCTCTACTGGGGAGTTTGCTTGAGATTCTCTCTCTCCCCTTCTGTCCCCCTCTGTCCCTCCTCCTCCTCACACATGTAACACATGTGTGCATGTGTGCTCTCTCTCTCTCAAATAAATAAAAAATCTTAAAAAAAAAAAAAAGGAAATAAGGTGCCCAAAACGGAACTAGAACTAAAAACAGAGAACAAACAGATGGTTGCCAGAGGAGAGGGGTTGAGGATTGGGAAAATGGGTGAAGGGGAGTGGGAAATACAGGTTTCCAGTTGTGAAATGAATAGGTCCTGGGAATGAAAGGCACAGCAAAGGGAATATGGTCAAATGTATTGTAATTGCAGTGTGTGGTGACACAGATGGTAGCTACACTTGTGATGAGCATAGCACAATGTATAAGCTTCTCAAAACACCTGAAACTAACATAACATGTGTGTCAAGTATACTTCAATATAAATAAATAAACAAACAAACAAAGTAGGCCTCCCATTACTGTTGGCCTAAGGCTGCATTGGGAAGCCCTAGGTCAATAGTGTGAGATGCAGACAAGGTCCTCCAGTCTTCCCCTCACCATTTCCCTCTGCTCTCCACACCTTTCCCTCCCTGTGGATTGGTCTGATAAGGGAGTCCCCGGTAAGGATAAAACATGGGCCCACAGGGTGTTGATGGGGAAGGCGGAGAGGACAAGGAGCAGGGAACAAAGAAGTAATTTTGGAATATGAGATAATTCAAGAGAGGGTAGTCCCTAGTGAATAGAATAATGACCTTATGATTGAAAAGAAGAACTGGTTGGTGGGAAAGCAATAAAGAAGAGGTGCCAGTGGTGCCTGGGTGGCTCAGTCAGTTATGTGTCTGCCTTCAGCTCAGGTCATGATCTCAGAGTCCTGGGATCAAGTCCCGAATCCAGCTCCCTGCTCAGCAGGGAGTCTGCTTCTCCCTCTACCCTCCCCTCGACTTGTCACCTCTCTCTCTCTCAATGCTCTCTCTCAAATGAATAAAATCTTTTTTTAATTAAAAAAATTTTAATTTAATTTTAAAAAAAGAAGAGGTGCCAAAATCCACACAGGCCTGGAGGAAGCTATGCCTAATGTTATCACAAAACATTGAATCATTGTGTTGTCTGCGTGCTGCAGGGGCATGAGGAATGCTTTGCGGAAGCCAACTGGCCATCCCATACACTGCTATCTGCAACAACACATGCCAAGCATGCCATCCCTGAGAGGCCAAGTCCACGCAATGCAAAAACAAAGGTCAGGCCATGTTATTCATTTAACTGAAGAGCTAGCTGAGCAAAGAAGGCTTGTAAGCACTGAAAGGTTTCCTGTGGAGGAATCTGAGCTGCACTGAGGCTTTTAGTTGGCCCCTATTGACTTTCCTAACTGCATAGCACCTGGAAAGAGCATTATCAAGCTCCAGCATCATCTTGGCTTGGTAACTTGTGGTCTTTGAGGCTTGCATTATCTGTCAAAGACCTCCCTGGTGAACCATTCCAGGCAGTTTGTTTACATGTCTGTCCTACGTGATCTGATCTGGTTGTCACCCATTGTATTCTGTGAAATTCCAGCATGCTTTCATAGAAAGGACATCCAGGAGAAAGAAACACAGTGTATTTAATTAAAATAAAAATCTGTTAGGAGCTAAGTTCATACCAGGCATAATTGATAATCACCAAACCCTTCAGTAGGTAATAATCATATACATAGCATCTGTGTAAGTACAATAACATTAGATTGTATCCCAGAAAGCTGTCATTTTTCCTCCACAAATATTACGTGAACTAATTCTGATGATACAGCTTTAAATTAACTTTATGCAATGTACTTGGGAACAAAACATGTTCAAGGTGAAAGCATTCTTTGAAAATAAAACGTACATATTAGTGACAATTTACATATCTTCAGAACTTTATTATGTTAAATTCCCACAGTTTATTCTGCATCATTTAACTTGCACAAAAACTTTTTTAAAGAAATAGACTCTTACAAATGTATTTCCAGGGGTTCGCATTATATTCCAAAATAGCAATCCAATCCATGCATTTGGCTCCTTGCGTTACTTAATGCTTTCCAAGAATTGTTTAATCCAGGAAAGAAGAATATCCAGTTCACTGATGGCCTTGTAGATTCCTTTGTTTCCAATCTGCAGATAAAGTGAAGATATAAAAGCAGAAATTTTTCACATTTTAAAAAACATAGTACCCAAAAACAATGACTTGAAATACTTACCTCATAAAATGTTCTTTTCATCCTGGTAATCGTTTTCATTTCTCTAGCTGAGGAAGCACAGGAAATCTAATAAATCAACAGAAAACACAGATTAGATTATTGAAGAGGCTCTAATAATACTTTTCCATCCACTCAATAAACATGTAGTGAGCAGGTATAATGTCCTGGGCATAGGTGTGCACCGGCAGGTAAATAATAGTTGGTTTCTGTTATCACCAAGGTTCGTTACAGTTTCATGGGAGAAGCAGGTAATCAATTTAAAAACAGTAAGTAACAAACTACAATGAAATCTGTGTTTGTATTGCCTAGGGCTCTATGAAAAGAATTTACAGGAATGACCTACTTTCAATGGGGTAATCGGAGAAGGCACTTCTGAAAAATGACATTTAAATTGAGATCTGAAAAATAAGAAGGAGCCAGTTGTATGAGGAAGTGAAAAAAAGAAAGAGGGTGTTGGGGAGGATGCACAGGAGAGAATAACTCAGGCAGAGGGGAAGGTGTGCAAAGGCCCTGAGGCGGAAAGTCTTAGTGCTCCCCAGAAACAAAAAGAACAACAACTTGTCTAGGCCAATCCAAGGAGGGAGATGTAGGAAACATGGAAGATGTGGGAACCAATAAGAAAAAATTCCCTTTTTCAAAAAATCACCCTGTCAGCTATGTGCATTGCAGAATACAATACTCAGGTGTTGATTGCCAGGGGAAAGGACCAGGAAATATTAGTTTCTACAAAAGGAGAAGGAGCAGGTTGGCGTTTTGAAGAAGATGGCTAGTAGCCAGGCCAGGAGAAATGGCCTTTCTCCTTTGTGGAGGTGAATTTCTGGTTCCTATCTGAGCACAGAAATCGCTTAGAAATCAAGTGGGAGGACATTAACTTTGTCCTTTATGTGCCCACACATTTCCATAGGCTTCATTAAATAAAATGGAAGAAAAAGGTGAAAATGTCTAATTTATCTCTTTAGTTTTTACTCATAGAAGCTTAGTGCTGGAATAGACCAAAGAGATTGTATAAGCCAATTCTTCTCAATTTACAGAAAAGAAAGCCAAGGCCCAGTGGTTAAGTCACTTGCCGAAGGTATCACCGGAGGTCCTATCCTAGTGATAAAATAGGGCCAGCCACATCAACAAAGGTAACGGTTAAAACTCACAAAATGGGATGCCTGGGTGGCTCAGTTGGTTAAGCGGCTGCCTTTGGCTCAGGTCATGATCCCGGGGTCCTGGGATCGAGTCCCGCATCGGGCTCCTTGCTTGGCAGGGAGCCTGCTTCTCCCTCTACCTCTCTGCCTGCCTCTCTGCCTACTTGTGCTCTCTGTCAAATAAATAAATTTTTTAAAAAAATCTTAAAAAAAAAAACTCACAAAATGGAAGCAGCTAAATGACAACATTTGTTTAAAAAAAAAAAAAATCAAAACATGGCGGGTGTCAACCAATACGTCCCTCTAGTCCAGAACACAATCAGGAGGAGAGCGGGGAGAATGGGCAGCATGTAGGCTCTTCCTTATCAAGAGGAGACAACTAAAATGATTGACAGCTATATCCCAGATGCTATTACGGGGCACAAAGGTGGTGATGGTGTCGCAACTGCCCAAATGGGGACTCTGCTTTCAGGTCAGACCCTGCATAGTAAGGAAGAGATCCTTTTTGTCAAGTGGTTTCCCTGATTAAGCACAGAAGAGCTGCAGACACAGAATGTTCTGGTAAAGGTCTGGTTTGCAGGGTTCACAATCATGGCATTAGACTCCCTGTGATAAGAGACCTGAATTAAGAAGAGGACATTTCAACCCAGACCAGATCCAGGGAGGTCGAAACAGTGCATGACAGATCCAGGACAGTGGTAACCAATGTCAGAGAGTACAGTCAAAAGAATCCATTCATTCATTAAGCAAACGTTGATGAAGGCCTACTGGGTGTCAACCTTTAGGGCTAGACACTAAAGACATGATGATAAACAAAAAGTTACTAAATAGGAGTTGTGGATAGGAAAATCAACGAAATATCAGATCACTATTAGAAGATAAAAATTCAGCAGGTCCAGGAGCTTTCTTCTTTATCCCAATTCCCCTTCAAGTGAAGACAAAAATACTGAGAAGATTGTTAGGGGAAAATACTAACAGTCAACAGGTGTCAGGCACTAATCTGAAGGCTCTGACCATATTCATGTCCTCTGTCCTCCCCACAATCCTATAAAATAGGTGTTATAACTATCCCTTTTTACAGATTAGGAAACTGAAGCACAGAAGTTAATATTCTGCCTATGTTCACATAGTAAGTGGAAGAGCTGAGACCTGAACCCAAATATTCAGGGTCCAGAATCTGTACTTAAAACCACTCCATTATATCAAAACAAAACATCAACAACAACAAAAACCAGCGCAAGTTAGAAAATATATTCCAAGTAAGCTAGTCTCTTGTTGAAAAAATTGAAAATCCAGTTCCAAAGACAGATTAGCTTGAAGATCTCTGCTCTGCATTACAGAAGAGAAATGTTGGAGATGGCTTTAAAGAGTTAAGCTGATTGGCAGAGACAGACAGAGATTTCAACTCAAAAATGGATGATGTGATAATAAACAGAAAAAAATCCCATGGATGGTGTGTGTGTATATGGTGGTGTGTGTGTGTGTGTGTGTGTGTGTGTGTGTGTGTGTGTGTGTGTGTATACACTTTTTTGTTCATTTGTTTTTCAGACTGGAACTACAAAAGGAAATTCTAGAAATAACCAAGTCTAGGTTCAGCCAAGATAGTAGCTATGGAAAGAATTTAGAGAAGTCTTCCCATTTATAGATAGAGAGTTTGATTGGATGCTCATTCCTTCTAACCTGAAATCATATAATATAAAAGTAGTTGGTCCAAATCTTGCAAGTGGATGAAAGAGAACTTCATCAAGAGAATCAACACTTGCCTAACTCCAAGGCACTGTATGGAAGTTCTCAGATGCAAAGAATCAACTACAAAGCCCAGAAGTAAATCACATGGCCCAGGGTCAAGCATGCAGGAACTGGGATTTAAAGATTAAACACCAAAAGTGGGAAGCCAAAAAAACTAACCAAAGTCTGGACATTACAGAAGTTAAATATCATTAAGGCATTCCTGCTGACTATGGCTCTGCCCAGAGAACTCCGACCTGCTGTTCATCCTACACCAGGGTGGGAAGGACAAGAAAAACATCATTCCATCAAGGAAGAGCAAGAAGAGCAGGAAAGGAGAAAACAAGATTGGTCAAAACAACAACAACCATCCCAACAGCAACAGCATGAAGCACTTAACAGCTGCTGGCATTGCCACTAGGGCTGTGTTGGTTTATGGGATGTTTTCTGGTGTCACAAGTTCCATTTACTGTAAATGACCTCTTACTAGAGATCCTGCACAGGTTTCCTTTTCTTCACTGTTGTAAACATGTCTACAGACCCAGGAGAATAGTCAGGTTTTACAGTCACAATTCAGATGACATTCCTCGGAAAGAAATTTCTAAAGGAATGATTTCCTTTACCTTCTATTTCAGTGTGTAGCTGCATTTGCTGAAAACGATGCCCGTCACAGGGTCAGCCGTTTTATTGTAGGAATGGCTGTATGATTTGACACACTTGACCAAAGCAGATATGATCTAGACTCCAGGCCATTTGTCATAGGACTAGAATAACTAGAGCTCAAAGAAAAGTGTGAGATAGTTGTGAAATAATTAACACCAGGCAACACTTCAAGATTATTTGAGAGAGGGAGACAAAGAAAGAGCATGAGTGAGGGGCAGATGAAGACAGAAGGAGAGAGAATCTCCAGCAGACTCCCTGCTAAGCAATGAGGCCCACTGATTTCATGGCACTTGATCTCATGACCCTGAGACCATGACCTGAGCTGAAACCAAAAATCAGACACTTAACCAACTGAGCCTCCTGGGTATCCCGATTAATTTAATCTTTAAAGGTAGCCTGCAAGATAAAAATGGCCTTGGGGCACAAGTGATGGCTCACAACATGAGACAGTGATGCAAATACTATGTGATATATATGTGATTTAAAAAAAAAAATACAATTGCTCTAAGAGAGCAGAGGCAGCCTGACTGTGGGATCCCAGAAGGCTTCCAGAAGAAAACCAAACACCTTGCACCTTGAAGGGTGAGTAAGATAAAGCGGCAGGAGCAGGGAGAAGGGATGAGTAGGCAGAGGAAGGTCAGTGCTCCAGACTGAAGGGAGCCCAGATGATTTGGGTACCCTTCCGGTCTCCACTAAAATGGCTGGAGTCCAGGTCTTGAATTCCGGCCCCTAGCCTCCAGCGCTGCCCCAGCAACTCCTGCGTCTGCTTCCTGCACAGCCCCCAGCAGAAGCGGAGACTGGCTAAACCTGGCTGGAAGCATTTTCAAGGAGTTCTAAAAGGACAGAGATGTTATCTGGCAGTTTTTGTTGTTCCAGCATCTGGAATAGGGCTCAGCAGTAGCTTTGCGCAGTGGCCTTGTGGTAGCCAAAGAGAGTTATCTGAGGTGTGATGGTTGCTGATTGGAATAGTGTTCGGCAAATACTAGATGCTCAATAAATGTTCATTGAATGAATTAATTAATGAATACAATGCAAGCACCAGCTTATGGCTTCAGGCTTCACAAAGCCTATGGTTTAATAATGGAATGAATCATTTCCTGGGCATTAGTGAGCATTTTGGTATGTTAAAGACAATTGGGTGGACAGATACAATCCGTAATTTTGTGACCCCAATCTCCTCATGTTTGGAGTAATCATACAAATGTGTACTGTGTATGACTGCTAAAGCACAAATGGAAAATCTGTCTCCACTGATCATTCTGAGGAAATGAAAAATGGGTGTCAAGGACTAGACAGCTACACACAGTATAGTCCTGCAGAGAACTAACTGTTCCTAGTGTTTTCTCATAAGAACAACCTCAAACTCTTTCTCCAAAGAGTTCTATTATGTTACATCTATCATAAACATATATGGCGTTTCCACAACCTCTGGGAGAGTACAAAATCATACATAAAGTCTCATATTGACCTCAGTATATGACTTCAGACTGGATTGTATCATCTCTTTTTGTTTTTTAATTTGTCTTTTTTTTTCCAGACCAAATGGTCTACCATGATAATTATCATGGTGCTGAGTGGCTCAATAAAATGCCAATCTTAGTGGACATACAAAGAATCCCTAAAGGCAGGAAGCTTGTAGAAATCAGAAAGATTCCTTAAAAATGAAAAATAACATAAGTCCATGAGCTAATAATAACAGTGGGACAAAATAACAACTCAGTGATAACCATGAAAGAATGTTAATGAGGCAATTCCTTATATTGAAAACAAGTAAATAAAAAAATAATTAACTATTTGTGCTGTCTTTTTTATATGAAAAGTCTCTTAGGACAGCCAAGTAGTAAGGGGTAAGTTCTATTCACGGAATTATCCTCACTTAGAAATAAAAAAGGTATAATAGAATTTGTAAGGTATCATTTTGCAATGCCTTATGATTAAATAATAATAATTATAATAATTAATGACTGCTACCATGGTAAATATAAATGCCATATACAATATGCCTCTGATGAAAAATACACAAAACTACAAATGAATTGATTCAGCCAAAACATCAAGCCTGAATTTGATCAAGAACCTATGCATAATTACCTGTATATAGAAAATAAAGAAAAAAAATATTGAATGAATCTATGACAATTCAATCATCAAAATACAGACTATGAGAAACTTTGTGAGGCAAATGACCCAGAATCTTTAATAAATAAATAACAAGAAGAAGGAAGAAGAGGAGGAAAGAAAAAATCTGAAAGAATTCACCCCCAATAGAACTGTACTACAAGATATGTTAAAGGAAATCCTTCAAAGAAAAGGAAGATAATACCAGATAGAGACCTAGTTCTACACAATGGAATGAAGAGTCTCAAAAATGGCAGAACACGAAGAGTTATAACTATTAAGTTAGTAGAAGGGATACAATGGAATCATTTTTTAAATCAACCAAAAAGAAGCCAGAAAAAGGGAAATGGAACCAGCAACAGGCTGGGTAAATAGAAGACAAGCAGGGTGGCAGATTCAACACCAACCATATTAAAACCCAATCACATAAAAGTAAATGGTCTAAACCTACCAATAAAAAGATAGAGTGGATAAACACACACAGCCTAAATATGTGCTGCCTATAAGAAATGCACTTTAGGGGCGCCTGGGTGGCTCAGTGGGTTAAGCCTCTGCCTTTCGCTCAGGTGAGATCTCAGGGTCCTGGGATCCAGCTCCTTGCTCAGCGGGGAGTCTGCTTCCCCCTCCCACTCTGCCTGCCTCTGCCTACTCTCTCTCCCTCTGTCAAATAAATAAATAAAATCTTTTTTTTAAAATGCACTTTAACTAAAAGGCACAAATAGGTGTAAAAGGACAGAGAAATATATCATGCTAATACTAATCAAAAGAAAACTGAAGTGGTTCTATTTGTATCAGAAAAAATAGGTTTCAGAACAAAGAGTATTCTTAAGGACAATAGGGTACTTTTATAAAATAAAGGGGTCAATTTATCAAGATAACACTGCAATCATAAATATTTATGGACCTAATAGCAGAACCTCAAAATATATGAACTCCATGAATACTGATAGAACTTCAAGGAGAAACGGAAGACTCCACAATTAATGTCAGAGATGTCAATAATTGAGAAAATAAGTAGAAAGAAATTCAGCAAAGATAGAGAAAAGTTGAAAAACAGTATCCATCAATTGATCTAGTGAACACTTCTAGAACACCCCACCCAACAGCAAGACATCCACTCTTTTCAAATACACAAAAAATATTTACCAAAATTAACCAAATTCTGGGCCACATAATTTGGCACAACAAATGTAATAGAGGATTTGAATCATATAAAAGAGGCTCTCTGACCAAAGTAAAATCAAATTGTAAATCAAAATCAAAAAGTCCTCTGGAACAATCCCCAAATATATAGACACTGAATGACACCCTTCCAAATAACTGATGGATCAAAGAACAAACCAAAAAGGAAACTGGAAAGTACTTCAAAGTGAATGAAAATAAAGCACAACATAGCAAAGGTTGTGGGATGTAGCTAAAGTTGTACTAAAAAAGAAATTTATAACACTGAATTCCTACACTGAAAAGATTAAAAAAAAACAACAACCCTCAAGCTGATAATCTCAGCTTCCACCTTAAGAAGACACTGAAAGACATTGAGTTAGTGACCCAGGCTTTCACCATAAGAAACCAGAAAGAAAAAAGTAGATTAAACTCAAAAGTGACAGAAGAAAGGAATAATAAAGTTCAGAATGGAAATCAGGGAAATTGAAACAGAAGATATAGAGAAAATCAATTAAACTAAAACTGGCTCTTTCAGAAATCAGTAAAATTGATGAATTTCAATAAAATTTCAGAAAAAAAAGGGTGAAGATAAAAAATACCAATATTCGGAATGAGAGAAGTGACAGCAACCTATACTCTACAAAACATTAAAAAGATAGCGAGGAAATAGCATAGATAATTTGATGGGTAAGATTTGGTAGATTTGATGAATAAAATCATTGAAAAACACAAGCTATCAAAGCTCACTTGAGGAGAAATCGATAACTTGAATAGCCTTGCATCTATTAAAAAATAGAATATTTAGCTTAAAATCTTCCCATAAAGAAAACTCTAGGCAAAAATGGCTTCACTGGACCATTGGCTTCAAAAACAGCTTCAAAGGACCAATTCTATGCTAATCCTTCCAGAAAATTGAAGAGGAGAGAATACTTTCCAACTTACTTAATGAAACCAGCATTATACAATTCCAAAAATGTGACAAAGATATTACAAGTCAAGAAAACAATAGGCTGGGGCGCCTGGGTGGCTCAGTGGGTTGAGTCTCTGCCTTCGGCTCAGGTCATGATCTCAGGGTCCTGGGATCGAGCCCCACATCGGGCTCTCTGCTTGGCAGGGAGCCCGCTTCCCCCTCTCTCTCTGACTGCCTCTCTGCCTACTGTGATCTCTGTCTCTCTCTCTGCCAAATAAATAAATAAAATCATTTAATAAATAAAAAAATTTTTAAAAAAGAAAACAATAGACTAATGTCCCTTATAAATGTAGATGCAAAAATTATTAACAAAATTTTAGCAAATTGAACCTAACAATACCTAATAGGGATAACACATTATTACCAGATAGAGTTCATCCCAAAAATCCGAAGTTGGCTTAACTTTAAAGATCAATCAGTGTAATCTGTATCAGTTGTCTAAAAGATAAAAATCAGATGATCATCCCAATAGATGCAAAAAGTCATTGACCTAAATGTGAAGCCTAAAACTAGAAAAATTCTAGATGAAAACATAGTAAAAATTCTTTTGACCTTGTGTTAAATAAAAATGTCTTAAATATGGCACAAAAGGTATGATTCATTGAAGAAAAAAATTGATAAATTGGACATCATCCAAATGTAAAATGTCAGGGCACCTGGGTGGCTCAGTCGGTTAAGCATCTGCCTTCGACTCAGGTCATGATCCTGGGGTCTGGGATCGAACTCCATATCAGGCTCCCTGCTTCTCCTTCCCCACTGCCCCACTCTCTCTCTTGCTTTCTCTCAAATAAATAAAAATAAAACCTTTAAAAAATGTAAAATGTCTTCTCTTCAAAAGACACTTTTTTTTTTTAAGATTTTATTTATTTATTTGTTAGAGAGAGAGTGCGCGAGCACAGGCAGACAGAGTGGCAGGCAGAGGCAGAGGGAGAAGCAGGCTCCCCGCCGAGCAAGGAGCCCGATGTGGGACCGGATCCCAGGACGCTGGGATCATGACCTGAGCCGAAGGCAGCTGCTTAACCAACTGAGCCACCCAGGCGTCCCCAAAAGACACTTTTAAAATAATGAGAAGATGTCATAGACCAGGAAAAAATATTTTGAAATTATATATCTGATCAAAGATTTGCATGCAGAATATATTTTAAAACACACTCAAAACTCAGTAAGAAAATAACCAATCTCATTTTTTTTTTCATGGGCAAAATATCAAAACAGACACTTCACCAAAAAAGATACATTGTCGGTAAGTGGGCAAATAAAGAGATGCTCAACCTCAGTAATGGGGAGATGCAAATGGAAAACACAATGCGGAAACACAATAACACCACCCTCCAACTACACTGGCTGGCATCTGTAAACATTGACTCTACCAAGTAAGAGCAAGGATACTGAACTCTCACACACTATTGGTGAACATGTAAAATGGTACAACTGCTTTAGAAAGCAATTTAACCATCTTTTTTATAAGACGTACACCTAACCTATAGTCCAGCTATTCCATTCCTAATATCTACCCCAGAGAAATGAACATATCTGTCCAAAGACCTGTATGTGAGTATTCATAAGAGCTTTATTTGTGAGAGACAAAAACTGGAGAAAAATAACCAACAGGAGGTGAATCGATAAGTAAATTGTTGTATATCATTGCAATGGAATACTACTTGGCAATAAACAAGGAATAAATGATTGATACACTAATAACAGGAGTGAATCTCAAAATAACTATGCTCGGTGGAAAAAACCGACATAAAAGAATGTAACACATATACCATTTATATTAAATTCTAGGATATGCAAACAAATCTATAGTGACAAAAGGCAGATCAGTGGTTCCCTGGGGACAGAGGGACAGGGCAGAGAGGGAGGGAATCACCAAGGGGCACAAAGAATCTTTGGGGACTGATGGATATGTTTATTATCTTAATTGTGGTGATGGCTTCAGAGGTGTATACACATGTCTAAACTACCAAATTATACACTTTAAACATGTTCAGTTGTATATCAACTCTATCTCAACACTGTTAACAAATACATCATAAATATTAAACACACACAAAATATATATGAAAAATGTATATACCAGTCTTATGATTATGCTGATGCATGGGACTCTGAAACTTGTAGCAGGTCTAAAACTACTTATTTACCTTTCTCCAAGCTTCCTCCTTCTATACCGTTAATGGGCAACTGCCCCTGATTCCGACCCCCAAATAAGAACCTTTGTCTCATCCCAGACCCTACTATCTTCCTCACTCTCCTTGCCCTTCCCCACAACACTAGAGCACCACCACTTTACCCCAGGCACATTATTACAAGGCTCTTCTCATTGTTTTTAATGCCTTGAGCCTCACCCTCCACCCCTCTACCCTCACCAAAGAGGTCTGTTATCCTGTCTTTCTTAACCAGGCCCTTCCCAGCATTTCCTGGCTAAAATCTAACCAACCAGCCTCCTCTCCCCACTCCCCAAGCCACTTCACATTCCCACTCAAGTACTCACAGCTTCCTGAATATGGTGTGTCCTTTCATACCATCAAGCCTTTATTCAAGCTTCTCCCCTGTTATTCCTGCCCCTCCCGAGAGCACAGACCAAATCATACTGACCTTCCTCATCCAGCCCAGGACCTAGAAAATACAGAAGCAGGCCACCCTCTGTAAGCCGACCTGCTAAAAGTCAATTTGCAAAACTGACTCGTTTCTTTTAGCCATTTCATTTCAGGTGTTGGTGTTTTTGTTTGTCCTTACAAAACCATTTTCAGGAAAGTCCGATTTTGTCTGTTTCACTTCCCTTGTTATTCATGAGAAGAATATATTTGTTTTTTTTTGTTGTTGTTTTTTAAGATTTTTTATTTATTGGGGGGCGCCTGTGTGGCTCAGTGGGTTAAAGCCTCTGCCTTCGGCTCAGGTCATGATCCCAGGGTCCTGGGATCGAGCCCCGAATCAGGCTCTCTGCTCAGTGGGGAGTCCGCTTCCTTCTCTTTCTCTCTGCCTCTCTGCCTACTTGTGATCTCTGTCTGTCAAATAAATGAAAAAATAAAATCTTCAAAAAGACATTTTTAAAAATTTATTTGACAAAGAAAGAGGGAGAAAGTGGGCAGAAAGGCAGGCAGAGAGAGAGGAAGATGCAGGCTCCCCGCCAAGCAGAGAGCCCAATGTGGGGCTCGATCTCAGGACCCTGAGATCATGACCTGAGCTGAAGGCAGAGGCTTAACCCACTGAGCCACACAGGCGCCCCAAGAATATATTTGTAAGAAGAAATAATTCACTGATGAGATCAGATGCTCAGTAACTTTATATAAAACAAATACCAGGTTCTATTATCAAAAATACAAAATTATGACTGGCCAAAAGATTAAACGCAAAGAAAGCACCTATTTCCCTAAAGCAATGTCTGAGAAGGCTTTCCAAAGCTCCGGCTCATCCTCTGGTTTTCTTTTTCGGTTTCACAGAAGTGTTTGTTTTACCCCAAGGCATAAACTCCACAGTTTGTGAGACAAATTAACTGGAGCTAGCAACCCTGGGCTTCAGGAGAGAGAAAGTAGGAAGGAAAGCCCAGAATTATGTGGCCTCTGGGGAGGTTGATTGGCTGTATGCTCGTATATGGCCACAAGGGGGTGCCAGCCACCGTGGTAAGCAGCCAAACCCGCGCGAGGGGCGTCCCGCTGCTCCCGTCCGCTGTGTGGCCCACATCCCTAAAAGATACATCTCTTTGGACAGAAGCGTCTTCATTGACAGGTCTCTTCAGGAGAAACAAAACAGAACAACAACCTTCTCCCAAAACAAATCAAGGCAAACCAGAGTCCCTAGATAGTTTTATGTTTTCTAAACGTTTCCTCTAGAACATTGCTTGGTTTTGGTTACAGCTCGTTACATGTTCTCTCGCTACTTGAGCCGAGGAAACCGAATTGATGGGAAAACAGACAAGGCTTCGGGGTTCCAGATGTCCAAACATCCACTACAGTATCAGGCAAGGATTTATTCTAGTGCCTCCCCATCATTAACAACTTCATTTGAAAGAACGTTAAATTAAATCGGATAGCTGATGCAGTGACCAACACCAGCACAGAGGAACCAGGGTTCAAACGAAAAAATGGAGAGAAACAGAATGCATTTAAAAGGCAAAACAAGGGGGCGCCTGGGTGGCTCAGTGGCTCTGCCCTCGGCTCAGGTCATGGTCTCAGGGTTCTGCGATCGAGCCCCGCATCGGGCTCTCTGCTTGGCAGGGAGCCTGCTTCCCCCTCTCTCTCTGCCTGCCTCTCTGCTTATTTGTGATCTCTCTCTATCAAAATAAATAAATAAAATCTTTTTTTTTTTAAAAAGGCAAAACAAGGGGCACCTGGGTGGCTCAGTGGGTTAAAGCCTCTGCCTTCGGCTCAGGTCATGATCCCTGGGTCCTGGGATGGAGCCCCGCATCCGGCTCTCTGCTCAGCTGGGAGCCTGCTTCCTCTTCCCTCTCTGCCTGCTTCTCTGCCTACTTGTGATCTCTGTTAAATAAATAAAAATTTTTTAAAGGCAAAACAAACAAATAAACAAAGCCAGGCTGAAAAGGATGCCTGAAATTCAGGGAGCTACTCACTCATTCCTTTAGACTCACTCTAGCTTACATTGGCTGCCTTACATGGCATTATTTCCCCTATATCCAGTCCTTCAAGGGATCTTCCCCTCTTCCATCTTTCAGCAGTGAAAATGCTCTACTAGGAGTAATTATGATTTAATCAGTTGCAGGGGAGAATGAAATATAAAATTATATGATAATTCAACTTAATTTTAAGAGACTGTTTATACTATTCAAAGTCTTAATAAGATGACCTCACAGGTCAAAGATAAGTGAGGTTTTTTACCCTGGTTTAGGCAAGGGAGCTGGCCCAGAGCATTTGCTCTCTTCTACAAAGGTCCAGTTTGTAATTCTTCTCATTGCACTTCTCTGAATGGAATAAGAGAGCTTATGGAACACCATGCAACCCAAGTCTCAAACAAGAATGTAACTTAAACACAAACTAACCAAAGCAAGGAGAAGGCAAATTCATTGAAAGTCTTTACTTAGCTGACCAGCTCACCCACATAAAATGCCTCTGTGCCTTGATCTGCAACTTAAGATCTGGAGCACTTTTATGGACCACAAGGAAAAGACATTCTGCTCTTAAGAAATAAAAATCCGCCTCCAACTGCCCAACATTTAAGTCTCCATGGCCATAATACCCTAGAGTAGAGAGAGAGCTTGTTTCCATCTGGCAACCTAGCAATCAACCACTCTGTCCTTGCACCTCCTGCAAGGTGCAGTCACAAGAGGCTGGAAAAGCATCCTTGGACCCCGAACAAGTTCACAGAAAAGATCCACCACTCCCCACAGAGGCAAGTCAACCACTACTGCACACATCCTGGCTTAATTATTTTGATGTGTTTGGTTTCATTTTTCTGCACTGGTCTTTATTACTGTGGATGTTTATGGAGAAATATGGTCACTTTTACCTTCCTAATGAATTCCTCATTGCTTGTGGTAACTGACAGTGACCATACCATAGCATGATGTAATTTAAGTCCCAAAGAAAACATACCACCCTTTTTTAAAGTTTTGACCGAGACTGTGCCTTAAAAAAGGAATCACTATTTTAAAAAAAAGTTAGGTAATTAAGAAAAAAGTAATCTAAAAGCCTTCATCAGTATGAGAAGGAAAGGAAGGAAGGAAGGAAGGAAGGAAGGAAGGAAGGAGTTAAAGAAAAAGAAACCTGCTACATACTTATTCAGTGCTGGTTCACTGATGATAAACTGTCCATTGGGACCACAAGCCAACAGTTAGAAAGCCCCTATTACTTACCCTTCGGGGCAGAGATAGTTTCCTACTTGCTAGGTAGGTTTCTAGGTTCAAACTCACCATATTTGCCGGATAGATATACTTACACAGCGGCTCAACAGCTGCCTAAGACTGTGAAGTTCTTCCACAAAATGTATTTCCCTGCAGATTTGTACTTGGAGTTGACCAAAAACATCTTCTATGAAGAAGGACAGAAGCTGTTCTCGGAATCTGCAGTTTTTCTATAAATGACATATAGGAAATTGCCTAAGGTAAAGCATGAATAACTTTGGTAAAATGTCGCTGAAACACACGCCTGATTATTACTTGATGGCCATCTGGAAAAATTAAAATGCAGGAGAGAAAGCATCATACTAGTAGAAAAATGAAAGAGACAAAAACCCTCTGGCTTACCATAAATAGCTTTTTTGTTTTCTTTTTTAATAATCGAATGTTTTTTATGCGGTCTTCCTACAGTAAAACAAAGGGAAATAAGTTTCATCCATAATGACAAATGTCCTTCCAGCCATCATCTCGAACAGAGGCTAATACTTACTGGAATTGTTGTTTTGAGCCATGCTGCCTTGACGTACAGTGTGTCAACAGCTTGGGACAGTGTTCCCCTTGGGTAACAACCTTTCGCGGAGGAAGATGGCTTGTGCTTGGCAAAGGCAAGAGACAGAACAGCAAACAGCAACCCAGACCTCCAAATGCAATTCACCTGCATTTCCCTCTACCTCACTCTGGGCTCCTGTACTGGCAGCAGCCAGAGAGTTCCTTGTGCTGGTTAGATGATTGGATAACCTACTTACTTGAGCTCTCAAGTCCACCTCACCAATGAGATGCTGTGGTAGATAACTTACAGTGTATATAGAGGAAGATCACTTTGGTTGTTCTATTTTTTTAGAGCTTGCTTCATAACCAAAACTACTTTGACCATAGCATCTGTGACATTAAGGAAAAGCTCAGGTTTACTGGTAAGGTTGGGGCCCCCTCTTTAAAAAAAAAAAAAAAAAAGTCAGAATTTCGGTTGCATATCACAACAGATTCATTATTTTTAAAAGTCATGCTAAGCCAGTAAAAGAGAGTGATCTCCAGGAGGCTGTGTGATTTTTTAAAATTCCCATATGGAACACTACATCAAAAACTAATGATGTATTTTTATGGATGTGTTTTATGGTGACTAACATAACACAATAAAAAAAAATTTTTAATAAAATAAAATTCCCATATAAAAAAACAAAAACGAAAAACAAAAAACAAACCTCCTTTCTAACCAATATCCCACCCCCAAAATTAACCAAAAGTAGAATGGACAGCCCTGGGAAACCTGCTCATGAACTCATATGGGTTTTACACATCTCCCTTGCTAAGCCCTTCACCAGGATCCCCCTCCCTGCTCAGGGACCACCATTTTTCAGCCAGCATCAAAACCCAATAGAGGACTTTCCCAATTTTTCTCAAGAATCTTTCCAGCTCAGAAATTTTAACTCCCCTAACAGAGTCAAGATTTGCTTGGCACAGATAGTAAATTCTCTATCATCTCTTTCCAAAATGACCGCCCAGACTTCCCCTCAAGCTCTAGACTTTGAGTAGCATGTACATTTCTTAGGGAAAGAGACCCAAACTTTCCATCTCTGATTCTCCTGCACCTTCCATGGTGTCTCCTCTAAAGAAGTACATCTAATATTAGTTCACTGAATACTTTCCTTTCCACATCATGAAATGCTATTATAACTGCATTTTTAAAAAAATTTATTTCATCAACAAATTTCTGTCAAAGCTCTGCCTATACAAAGACAGTGCTAGATAGCAGGCAGAAGCTCCCAAGAATCCTGTCCTCAGTTTTGTCCCAGTTCTTCTTATGGTATGATTCATTTGAGATAGCAGCCCCAAGAGGAAGTGGACCTAGCCCAGAATTATATAATGAGAAGCAGAGACAGGCCACAAAAGCCTAGCAGGCATAGAGTTAATGAAGTACCTGAGCAAGGCAATACTAGGAATCTGGCATGAGCAAGAGATGCCTGAAAACTCAGCAGAGTCGATAACAAGCATCAGAATCCAAGACTCATGTCAAAATCAAGACAACCAGGCTAGCAAAGGGGCAAGGAGAAAGTATGAAGGAAAGGTCCAAACGCTTAGTGATATTTCCTGCTGTTTCAAAAAGAAGTAGACTTGGAAAAGTCCCAGCCTAATCTCCACAGGACCACCTCTGCTGACAAAGACACACCTCCTGAAGAGAACTGTTCCACAAAGAGCTGATTGGGAGTGCAAAGGGAGTTCACTGAAATTTTAGGAAAATTCAGGAAAAGGAAGAATTATTTTTAGCGGGGAGAAGCTTAAACTTTAAGTTTGAACTGGGGCATGAAGTACCCTAAGGTGTGTCATTTTTTTGTTTTTCTGAACTGAGTAAATGCCTATTCAAAATTCCTTTAGAGAAAAGATTTTGAACACCAGGGGTCAAAAGCCTAGATGCCTTCAGAGGGTGTGGGATTAACATAAGCACCGTGAGTGAGTGGATATAGGACAACTGGAACTGAATTACTTATTTTGCCACCAACCCTAAAATCTGCCTAATTATATAGCCCATTAACACACTGTGTGGGTGCACTAAAAGGACCACACAAAACACTTTCAGGAGCTGTTCATTGCTTTGAACAACTAATTTGAGGTCCCTGGTGTGTACCAACAAAATGTAAGTGTGACACAAATTGCTAATATTGATAAATGAAGGCGATGTGTGTTCTATTTTTTAACTCCTGCTAGTTGCATTTACATGAATGTCTCATGTCTCTCAAACTGTCATGACCCAAGGAGGATCATACACATCCCAAGGAGTCCTCTGCTTTGGTTGACAAGAGACTCAAGGAAACTGGTCATTTCCTTATGACTGAAAACTCTATCACCCTGTTGATCATAGTCATCCAAAGCCTGAGTAGGTAGATCTGCCTCATTAGGGTCTTTCAGTCAAATCTGACCTCCAAGGATGAGTCATGATTAATAAAAAGATGATACTTAAAACACAGGTCCTAAAGACAATTCCAAAAGGGTGTTCCAAAAGTGTCCCAAATAACAGAAGAACCATTAGAATAAGTACATAATATCCTTGGGGCACCAGTTTGAAACAAAGTCTCTGCTCATCTGGTTGTATTTTTATGATGTCATTTTCACAAGTTCCTTATACAGAACTATATAAAAAAATGGCTACTAATTACAAGGAGAGTCGGTCTTGAAACTCAGACACAGCTATGCTACAAGTTGTGTAGCCACGGGAAAGTCATCATTCAAATGGTGCAATAATTGTACCTACTTCACAGGGCTGTCATGAGCAACAAATAGGGTAATATCAGTAAAACCCTCCACACAAGGCCAGCCACAGATCACTCTGGAAGTGGTAACTTAGCATCATTATTTTTCAAACAATAAATGTGTCTGAGTCTGTCCAGGCACTATAACAAAATACCACAGACTGGATAGCTTCTAAGCAAAAGAAATGTACTTATCAACATTCTGAAGGCTGGGAAGTCTGAGATCCACATGTCAGCATGGTCACACTTTGGTCAAGGCTCTATTCTGGGTTGCAGTCAACCTCTTCTTGTGTCCTCACGAGGTAAAAGGCACAAGGGATCTCTCTGGAGCCCCTTTTATAAAGATGTGAATCCCATTCATGAGGACGTGGTCATTGACTCATGACCTAACCGTGTCTCAGAGGCCATCACCTTGGGGTTTAGGTTTCAACATATGAATCTAAGAAGGGAAGGAAACATAAACATTCAGACCATCGCATGTGCAATAAATGTGCAAATGCCTGTGCAATAAATACTGAACAATGTTGAAGTTTATCACCAGCTTTCAGAAGTTTGGAGAAATGGTTGAAGAAAGTGAGAAAAGTGAAGGATGCACGATGATCTGGCAATATTTCAAAGAGTATGTGGGCATGAGGAGGTCAGTTTACCCCACACATCCAGAAAGCAGACTAGGACTGTTAGGTGGGCGTTTTAGAACTGCCACTCCCTGATAATGTATGGAAGAACATGAAAACAATTGATCTGGCCAAAAGCACAATTGGTTATCCCAATTCCTCAATGCCGGCATCCCTTGAATCCCTAAAAATTCATTTCCACATCCACACACCCAAGAGAACGCTAGCTGCTCTCTCTGATGGTCAAGCATATCCAATAAGCAAAGGGAGAATCACAGCTCACTTGGAGATCTCAGTGGTGCAACTTTGTGTCTGTTCCTCTGTAGTAGGGGAAAACAAAACAAATCAAAACAAATAAAACAACACAAAACAAAAAAAACCAATTAGGATTCCCAAATTACTAAACCATTTTGTTGACTCTAAGACACATTTGTGGTTTGAAATTTTTCCCCCCACATTTTAAAATCTGAAATTACAACCTGTTTTATGATCCATAGAGATTCATCATGACATCACCAAGTCAGCCCCTGGTGCACTAGTCCCTTCCCATCATGTCCCTCCTTGGAACTGTGTGTATGGCTGTTACTACATGTGTTTTTCATGGCCGTTCAAATATCTTTAGAAAGACTGCACTATGATTCAGCAATGAAATAAAAGTTACTGTGTTCACAGGAAGACACAGAACAGCAGTGGGATGCAAATCTGCTGTTGGAGAAGCAAATATTTATCTTTGCAAGAATGACTAAAATTACACATTTTCTTGCAGGGCCACAACCAAGTGCTCGGTGGTAAGAAAGCAAAGGCTGATGAATCACTGAACTCTACCTCTGAAAGCAATAATACACTATATGTTAATTAATTGAATTTGAATTTAAAACAATAATAAAAATAGAAAGTCATTCTTATATCCCCCAGAAAATAAAGTAGTATTTAACGCCCCAAACTATTTTCTAAACAATGCCCTTGTGTCCTCGGTGCAATTGCAACTCTTTAATAAGCTTTACTGAATAAATGTGACTCCTGAGATTTGAGAGAGCTTATAGAGCAGTTGCATGCATAATTTATTTCGTAGGGTATGTATACATTGACTCAAAATTGTAATTTGTCATAAATATGTACTACAAATGTAATATACAATGACTTTTTTTTTTCATATAGATACCTAGTTGTTCTAGTCACATTTGTTGACATGACTTATTTTCCCCCATTGAATTTTCCTGGCAACTTTTTTGAAAATCAATTACTTGTATATGTGTGAGTCTATTTCTGAATTCTTTTGTGTTCCACTGATCTATTTACACCAATATTACACTATCTTGATGACTGTGGAGCTTCTTAGTAATTCTTGAAAACAGGTAGTGAAGTCCTCCAATGTTGTCCTTTTTCAGGATCATTTTGGCTCTTCTATAGCCTTTGACTTTCACATTAACTTTATAACCAGCTTGTAAATTCTTTTAAAATAATCCTACTGGAACCCTGACTGGATAGCCATAACTTTAGAGATCAACTTATAGAGGTAGACATAATAATAACATAGAGGCTTCCAATCCATGAACAATTTACCACTCCATTTATTAGATATTTAATTTCTCTCTATAATATTTTGTAGTTTTCAAGGCAGAGGATCATAGGGAAGAGAGGAAAAAATAAAATGGGGTGGATGAAACAGAGAGGGAGATAAACAACAAAAGACTCTTAATCTCATGAAACAAACTGAGGGTTGCTAGAGTGGAGGTGGGTGGGAGGGATGGGGTGGCTGGGTGATGGACATTGGGGAGGGTATGTGCTATGGTGAGTTCTGTGAATTGTGTAAGACTGATGAGTCACAGACCTGTACCCCTGAAACACATAATGCATTACATGTTAATTTAAAAATTAAAAAATAAAAAAAAATTTAGAAAGATAAAAATATTTTGTAGTTTTCATTATATAGGTTTTGCACATTTTTAAAATTTATTTATTCCTAAGTAGTTTACATTTTGATTTTCTTGTAAATGGTATTATTTCTTAGTTTTATATATGGCCTAGTAACACAGGGTATATCTTGGTGAATGTTCAATGTGCACTTGTAAAGAATGTGTATTCTATGGTTATGGGCTCACCTAAATAAAAGTTGGTGAAGAGTGTCACTCAAATCTTCTATATCCTTACTGATATTTTGTCATTTATTCTATCACATACTGATAGAGGAGTACTAAAATCTCAAGAAGAGGGAGGAGGAGGAGGAGAAGAAAGCATCACATTATAGTTTAATTATCAGCACTTTTTCCTCTCAGTGATAAATAAAATAATGGAACAACTTTGAATGTATGGTATCTTAAATTTCTTTAATGACCTCAGTGATTAGAGTAATTCCTTAGGATCACAAATCCTAAAATCCATATAGTTAAAAATAAGAAGTAAGTGGATATATTTTAAATCAGTCATTCCATAAAAAGCTCTGAAATCCCATAGGACTTTTCTAGGATAGAGCCAGAAGATAAGAAATAGATGAGAAATAGTCATAGATTGATCAAAATACTTAATATGGTGATATCTTGGTTTTGTCCTTTCAGAAAAGGTTGGTCCCTCTCTGTCAATTCCATCCGGGAAACATGTTTATCTTGTGTTTACATCATCAGAAGGATGGATGAGACCAGGCTAGAGAAAGAATGAAGAGTGTTGTAAATGGTCTGGATGGGAAAGAAAGGGGATATGGAAGCTGGACTCATGGAACAGCATGAAGAGCAAAAGTACATAAAAATCCTCTGAGAATCAGCCTGTGTTCCTTGCCCTGTGCTAGGTGGCTTGCACTCTACATGTTTTTCCCTTGCATCATTAATCCATTCAGTCACCAAATATTGTTTGAGTGCTTGTTATTTCCCAGGCTTAATGGGGCTTAGGATGCATCAATAAACAAAACAGAAAATCACTGATTTCATAGAACAGTCTTGTGGTAGTGGAGGAAGGAGAGGACAGAAAATATGTAAACACTTATGTAAAACTTACGTAAGTTATAAATGAGTTATACACAGTTAGAAAATGATAGATGCTTTGGAGAAAATGGGATGAAATAAGGGTGATGTTGGGGCTCAGATGGGGATGGGTCGTAAACAGGATGATCACAGAAGGCTCAATGGGAAGGTAACATTTAAGCAACAGTAGAATGAGGTAAAGGAGTTAGTCCTGGGGATACTTACTCAGTCAAAAGTTACAGTCAATGCAAAGACCTTAGGGAAGGTGCATGGTTAGTGTGTTCAGTACAGCTGGGAAGCCTGTGTGATCAAAGCAGAGCAAGTGAGGAGGGTGGAAGAATGTGACATCAAAGAGGAAACGGGGACATGGGTCATAGCCTTTAAAGCCATTAGAGGGACTTCAGCTTCCACTTTTGGTCATATGGAAGATTTGCGCAAAGGAGGTACATCATCTGAACTAGGTTCTTTATTTTTTTTTATATTTTATTTATTTATTTATTTATTTATTTCATAGAGAGAGAGCACAAGCAGGGGGAGTGGCAGGCAGAGGGAGAGGGAGAAGTACTTCCCCACAGAGCAGGGGAAGCCTGATGTGGGACTTGATCCCAGGATCCCAGGATCATGACCTGAGCTGAAGGCAGTCACTTAACCAACTGAGCCACCCAGGTGCCCATGACCTAGGTTCTTTAAAAAGAAAATAGGACCCAAATATCTGCAAATGAATGAATGGATAATCCAGGTGTCATATATCCATACAACAGAATGTGAGTCATTAAAAAGGAATGAAGTACTTTTCCTACCCCCTTAACCCCCACCCCCATTGCATCTCCACTTCCTCATATCAGGGAGATCATATGAGGAGAGGGTGGTGGAGTTACATTATATGTTTAAATTAAAAAAAAAAAAGGAATGAAGTATTGACATGCTACACTACAAATAGACTTGAAAACAACATGCTACATAAAAGACCCTGAACGCAAAAGATCACATAGTGTATGATTTTACTTCTGGAAAAATATGCAGAATGGGTAAATACATGAAGACATGGAACAGTTTGATGGTTGCCAGGGCTGAGAGGAGGGGGAATAGGGAGTCATTGCTGGGTTCCTTTTGGTAGTAATCCAGGTTTGGAACTGGATAGAAGTGAGGTTGCACAACATTATGAATGTACTCAATGCCAATGAATTGCTCATTTTTATGTGACTTTCACCTCAATAAAAGAAAAATAGAAAGGAAAGGAGGATGAGGGAAAGAAAGAAGGAGAGAAAGAGAGAGAACTAAAGAGAGCCCAGTTGCTGAAGCAGCAGGAGGGAAAGAAGCTATTCTGAGTCATAGCTACATCAAGTCTTGTCTGAGGTCACACTCCTTTCCTTCTTATTCAATCCAGAAGGAAATTTTTTTTAACTATATTGCAAATGTGAACATTTTAGTAGTTTCAGAAAAACATTTTTTTAAAGATTTTATTTATTTATTTGACACAGAGAAAGAGATCACAAGTAGGAAGAGAGGCAGGCAGAGAGAGAGAGGGGGAAGCAGGCTCCCTGCTGAGCAGAGAGCCTGATGCGGGGCTCCATCCCAGGACCCTGAGATCATGACATGAACTGAAGACAGAGGCTTAACTCACTGAGCCACCCAGGTGCCCCCAGAAAAACATTTTTAAGGGGAAAAGTATCCTACCTCATCCAATTTTTAAAACAGATTTAGATCCATCTGAATGCTTTCTTAAAGAGGTGAAATCATGCCCAGGCTACTTGTTTTTCTACTGAACCTAGAATTCATGGAATTAAGAGAAGCCTTGACTGTCATGTGTGGCCCCTTAATATTCCACAAGCTGGTTGGGAGGAGACCACTTTCATATCCTAAAATAGAGGTGATAGTTAAATACTTCTCATTATATTTGAAAATGTAGGTAGCTTTAGAGCATCCGGTATTGCTCCATTTTACAGAATCCAAGGAAGTTTAATCATATGGCCAAGTGACCCTTAGATCATAGAGGCAGGGGATTTCATCCATGTTCACAAGACCCCAAAGCCCTGTGTTTCTCATTGTCTGTGCAACCTCCAACAACACCGGAGAACAGGGCACAAGGTTGTGATGGACATTACAGACAACAAGAGGTGGGACGGTGATCTAAGGAAAAAGGAACAAGAAAAAAGTAAGGAAGAGCAAAACAATTTTTTTTTGCTTTGTGGTATTTGACAGCCAATGCATGTACATTATAAAAATATCTAACTTTATACTAAAAATCATGAAGTATTCCTTTACTTTTCTTCCCAACATTCTAAGAGGTAAAAAAAAGTCTTGTTTTTTCCAGTTTGTAAGTGGGAGACCTGAGATGGAAAAAAGGTAAAATGACTTTCTCGAAGGCACAGAACCAGAAAGGAACAAACAAGGCTTGACCCTTGTTTTTGAGAAACAAACCCAATGGTATTTCCACTGGACAATTTTGCCTCTGGGTTTATAAGCAAATATGATTTATGTATGACTCCAAGTTCTTCTGAAGAGAACTATAAAAATAAACCTATTATTAAAAAATTACTACACATACCAATAGCTGTTTTTCAGTATCAATCTTCTTCATAGCTTTGTAGATTTTTGGTTATCTTAGCATTTGCAGATTTGACACATTGGTAGCATCTATATTGGCCATTCATTCTCTGGCAATGGAACGTGCATCATCCATAAATCCTGCAAAGAATATGATACCCTAACCACGATTTAAAAAATCAAAAATCAAAAATTAGAAGCAGATTATCATAACCTACCACAAAGGATGACAGAAAACAGATCTCTGCCGCTGTCCCCTTCCCTGAGCTCAGGGAAGAAACTAAAGAGCTAAAGAAAAGGGAGAAGAAGGAAGCACAAGGCACAAATCCAGGCATCCACCAAAGTTTTATCAAAGCACATGTGACTTAAAAACAGCTTTTCTACCTCATTTTCGAAGTGCATTAAAAATAAGGTTTGCCGTAATAATAACAAGAATGAAGACAGAGTTTAGAAATCATATTGTGAGAGTCCTAGAAATAGATGTACCTTTACAATCAAGATGGTCTGTCTCTTCAGTCCTGGGGCCCTGCGGCAAACAGCACAAACACCTGATAGAATTTACTCAGACTGAGCAATGTATTTGAACCTGAACTTGCAGACCACTAGCAACATGATCGCTCCCTTAAGGACTTCCCCTCATATTCAGAGTAAAAGCTGAAGTCCCTTCAGTGGCTTAAGGGCCTACCTGATTTTGCCCATTCTCCTTACCTTTTTGGCCTCTTCTCCTACTGCTCTCTCCTTGCTCTCCTGATCTAGCCACAACACCTCCTTGTTGCTCTTCCAACTCACCAAGCACACCTTTATCTAAGGCCTTTGTACTTGCTGTTTTCTCTGCCTGAAATGCTTTTCCCCCAGATATTAACATGGCCAGCTCTTTCAAATCTTTCAAGATCTGACTCAAATACCACTTTCACAGCAAGACTTTCCCAGGATATCTATTAAGAGCTGAATATTGTCCCCACCCCCCAAAACTCATTTGTTAAAATCCTAACCCTAATATGGGTTGGATGCTATTTGGAGATAGGGTCTGCAAAGACGTAACCTAGTTAAAATGAAGTCCTCTGGGTAGGCCCTAATCCAGTAAGACTGTGTCTTCATAAGAAGAGGGGCATTAAGACACAGACATACATAGAGGCCATCTGCAAGCCAAGGAGAGAGGCCTGAGGCAAAACCAACCCTCCTGACACCTTGATGTCAGGCTTCCAGCCTCCAGAAGGATGAGAAAATAAATTTCTGTTGTTGAAGCACCCAGCCTGTGGGGCTTTGTTATGGCAGCCCTAGCCAAGTAATACACTACCCTAATAGAAGTAACCCCACCCTCAGCTCCTCTAACCCATTTTCTGTTCTCTTTTTTCAAAGCCCTTGTCATTATCCAACATATGATATATTCTACTTATGCATTTTGTTTACCACGTCTATCCCCCTTCACTAGGGGGATATATACTATACTATAAATCTATACTCTCCCCGAGCAGGGATTTTTGTCTGCTTGTTCATCCATCGCTATTACACCTGTTCTAATGAGTGCCTGGTGCATAGTATGTGTTCAATAAATAGGGTTGGGTTATTGGATACACCCCAACATGTGTATGCACCACTCAACACCCCATGAAGGAGGAAAGACCAAAGGCAATCAGGGTTCGGAGGAAGAGGGAAGAGGACATTTGGGTGCTTACACAATAAACTTTGCCAGAGACAGTCTCTCAGATGTTTCTTCTCTACCCACTTCTGAGCTCCGCTGGGCAGCCACAAGCAGCTCTTTATCTTCTAATGGTGCCTAGAAGGTCTACAGGACCCAGAGTGGGCACCCCCGCCCTGCTTTCCGTGCTGTTTCCTGTCTCTCATCTGCATTTCGGACCCACCAGGAAGTGTATAGACCAATCAGATCAGCTGGCCCACCGCTGGGCCTGATGGGAAGCGCGCCAGCCGCTCTGCGTTCAGTGACGCTGGCTACTCCCTTTTGTTCTGTATCTTTTCGCCTTACATCCTACATACCAGCTCTTCGTCTTACTGCAGTTAAACACACCTGTGTTTTTTGTATTGCAAGGCTGGGTGCTCTCTGATGACAAGAATCAAACAGTCTCATCCTTCCCACAAACTTGTTTGGGTGCTAATGTCTTACAGAGGTCTGCCCTGAATCAATGGGTTCTTTTATTCTTCTCAAATGCAATATATATGCAAATTTTTTCTCGCACAGAGAGTTAACTTCCTGTGCCTTTGAGTATTACCTGACCTCTTCAGCACTTTAGGGGAAGAAAGACTCCACAGTCTGCCCCCAGGGCACTTTTTCTGAGCCTAAAGTTGCAAAAGGAACCGGAAATGATCATCCTAGTAGCGGCTGGGAACGAAAGAAGCTGAGAGACTCTGAGATGGCCCTAAGATGGGAGACAGAAATTTACTTTTTATTGTAATAAAAGAAATTCTTTGTCATCAAGAAATAGCTAACAACAATGTAGATAACCAGTTGCGGATGCCAAAAGCGAGGACAGGACCTATATTTGAAATCTCTATACCTTCTTCTCAATTTTGCTGTGAACCTAAAGTCTAATAAAATAAAGTCTATTTTTGTAATGGCTAGCAAGATAAAACAGTACCATAGTAATGATCACAGTTCATGGTTTTGCTGTAACAACTCCTGGTTGACAGGGAAATTTAATTTTAAATGTAATTTTTGTTAACTTTGGGTTATACTCAATGCTGAATACATTGGTCATTCTGTCACTCAGAGCAGATCTTTTATTTGCCCACAAAACCATTCCCTTTTAATCCCGCTCACAGAATTTTGTTTGTACCTAGTGCTGGAAGATGAAGTGTGAATGAGCTAAGCCAGCAGTTGGCAAATTACAGCCCAAATCTGACTCACGCATTGTTTTTATAACCCCCAAGAGTTTTTATAAACTCACGGATTATTTTTATAAACCCCAAGGGCTGGCTGCCTGGGGTGTGGCTGCTTTTTAGGTAGGGCAGAGAGGTGCCTCTCTGGGCTCCACACTTGGGGAGAGAGAAGGAAATTGGAGGGTGCTGCTCCTTATTTCTCTTTTCTGAACATCACTAAAATTCAATTTAGGGGCACCTGGGTGGCTCACTCAGGTGAGTGGCCGACTCTTGATCTCAGCTCAGGTCTTGATCTCAAGGTCGTGAGTTCAAGCCCCATGTTGGGCTCCACACTGCATGGAACCTACTTAAAAAAAGAAGAAAGACTGAAGTGTGTAAGCCTGATGATTCACAGACCTTTACCCCTGGGGCAAATAATACATTATGTGTTAATTTAAAAAATTAATAATAAAAAAGAATAAAGAAAAAATAAAAATGAAAAATTTTTTGAAAATTCGATTCAGAAAATTCTCCTTCTAGTCATGATGGAGTGGTCATTCTTTCATGACATGAAGGTAGGTATCACTCTCCTCATTTGAAGAACAAGGAATCTGCAGTTCAAAAATTGTGGAGACGATGAAGAGCAGATCGCACGCACTCTGGGGACATGGCCCAGTCCATTAGAACTACCCTTTGAAAATAAAAGAATGGAGATTTTGACAAAACCATTGACAGAGAATGCAGAATGATACTACCATGGCTTTGAAACAAGGGTTCTTTAGCAGACTTCACATGTCAGAGATTATCAACAGAAGTGGGCCAGGTAGGCTGTGGATGGGTCTCCTATAGTGGTTGTATTTTTCTGGAGGTGACATCTCTTGTCTGCCTGTGTCAAAAACTATTTAATTGCTTTGTATTTAGCTTTTTGAATGGATTTCACCCCCTACCATTAGCAACATCACATTTCCCATAATTCTTGTGAGACATCTGGTGGTGGGACGTTAGTGGATGGCAGCCACCCAAACTCAAAAAAAGAGAAAGTTAGAGTACATAGTGTGGAGGCAGTTGTCTTACCAGTCCATATTAGATTAAGGGCCAAGGCATGAGTGTGAGCCAAAATCCTATTAATTCGCTAAGCTCGTTATCGGCTTATGTGCTATAGTCTCTATTTTTATAGCTATTCACATGACCTAAGTTAATAATCATGAATTCTTTCTTCCACTGCTCATTCCATTTTCCCTTTCCCCTCTGCCTCTCCTCCATTGGATGGGGTTTTTACTGGTTATAGTGACTTAAACCCTCATTCCTAGAGAAATGGAGTTTTTGATGATCCTGTCTTTTTATTTATTTATTTATTTATTTGACAGAGAGAGATACAGCGAGACAGGGAACAAAGCAGGGGGAATGGGAGAGGGAGAAAAAGACTCCCCACTGAGCAAGGAGTCCGATGCAGGGCTTGATCCCAGGACCCCAGGATCATGACCTGAGCCAAAGGCAGACACTTAACAACTAAGGCACCCAGGTGCCCCTATCCTGTCTTTTTCAACTGATGCAGTTCTCCATTGGTGAGCCAATTGAATCTCAGTCCATGTCCTTGATCTATTTACAGTCTACCCAGCCCTCATGGTGTAGCAGCAATACAATTTTCTCTTGGTGATCAGGATCCATCATCCCAGTCTTCCCCACCTGTTTTTTTTCTTTTTCAAAAAAATATATTTTTTATTTATTTAAGAGACAAACAGAGAGGGCATGAACAGGGTGGGGGTGGGGCAGAAGGAGAAGCAGACTTCTGGCTCAGCAAGGAGCCCAATGCAGGACTCCATCCCAGGACTCTGGAATCATGATCTGAGCAGAAGGCAGATGCTTAACTAACTGAGCCACCAAGGAACCTCCACCTGTTTTTTCAACAATAAACATTAAACATTAATGTTTATTATTATTTAATGTTTAAGCATTAAACATTCCTTGAAACCATATATATATACATATATGTGTGTATGTATATGTATGTGTATGTACATATATGTGTATGTGTATGTATGTGTATGTACAAACCCCATATATATACGTGTATATGTATATATATATGGGGTTTTGTTTTTTGTTTTTTTAGAGAAAGAGACCTTAAGCAGAGGGAAGAGGAGGAGCGGAGGGAGAGAAAGAGAGAATCTTAAGCAGGCTCCACACGCAGCACAGAGATCATGACCTAAGATCATGATCTGAGCTGAAATCAAGAGTCCAACGCTTAACCAACTGATCCACCTGGGTGCCCCGAAAGTATATTTTAAAGATAAAGCCACTATTGCTGTGGTTGCTTCAGAGACAATAGGACCATGGCTTTCAACCTTTGATATCACTGCTTCTCATCTGATATGCATCTTCACTCAAACTTTAAAATCTTGACCTCTTTTCAGAACAAAACTACCTGTATGTCCTTACTTATATGAAGAATGGCATGCTAGTGAATAATATAGTGTAAATGAAGAAAAGCTAACAGATCACATTTCCTTAGTGAATCTGACCTACATGTAGCTCTTATTTCCCAGGCAACCCAAACCAAGTGTCAGAAAGGGTCACATGCCAGTTTTCTCTGACTCTACTCCCATCCACTCCAGTGTGATCACCAGCTCCCCCGTAAAGGATTGTGCTGAACTTGCTTCTAGTCTTACCCTTTCTAGACTTACTCTCCACCCAACACCAAAGTGATCTTTCTCCAGCATGAGTCATAATAAGTTTGTCCCACACTTGAAACCCTGCAGTGGCTTCTCATTGGTCCTACATGCTGGTTGATGTCTTTGGGGGCCTATGTCTCATGCAACCTCACAGATTAGTCTTCCTGAACAGCTGGCTGTTATTGTCTGCTACTGGGGGAGGAGATACCCAAGGCCTCTGCCAATGCCAAGAACAAGACCAGTGTCGATAATGCCAGCTAAATGCTGCCCTCTGCCACTGGTGCAAAGGAATTGCTACAGCAGGTACCGATGATTATGTCAACACTGCCTATGAGGAATTTGGGCTATTTCATATAGCTGCAAAATTTGCCAGCATTGGGGCGCCTGGGTGGCTCAGTGGGTTAAGCCTTTGCCTTCGGCTCAAGTAATGATCCCTGGGTCCTGGGATCGAGCCCTGCAACAGGCTTTCTGCTCAGTGGGGATCCTGCTTCTTCCTCTCTCTCTGCCTGCCTCTCTGCCTACTTGTGATCTCTGTCAGTCAAATAAATAAAATCTTTAAAAAAATTTGCCAGCACTACCCTTTGGAACTGAAGAAGATTCTGCTACCTTATCTTTTTATGTTCATTAGCATCCAGAATTTTTAAAATCTCTTCATTTCAGACTCCTTGCCCCAGATGGAAGCATTCATGAAACCAATTCTAAGGACATTCTTCCATTTAAGGCTCAATTTCTAGAAGATCGCTCCATAATTGGTCAAAAATAAGTACAACCCCAATTTTTGCTAAGTTATTACACTGAGATGCATTCGGAAGAAGAGAGGAAAGAGTCCTAAACCCTTCCCAGAAATAATTATAATTCTATTACCTAAGCAGCTTAGCTTTAGAACCTGTCAGCATTTGGAACCCACACTCAAAAATGTTAACTCCCTTTACCCAAGAGTGAAACTGCAATTTACGTATGTACTCACCTTAACCACCAGACTTGACCTACTCCTGCAGGAACTTGACAAACAATTGGTGAAAGACCCGTACGATAAACCCAGGGTTCCTGACTTTTCAGAGAAGAAAACACCGTAGATAGTAGACCATTGACACACTGACCTCTCCTGAACCCTGACTTTCACTTTCTGTGAAAAAAAAATGCACATTCCCCAATGCTGGTGTCACTTGTTCATTCTTTAGATAGAACCAGTCCAACTATCCCTACTCCTTCTATCACTGAAAAAATTTCAAAGACTCCCCAGACTCAGTCTGCTTCCCCTTTACTTTATTTCCTGACTTACAGGAAAACTGAAAATGCCTGCCCTAATAGATTCAGACTAGAGCTAAAGTATTCTTCCACAGTAAGAACGACTATATGTGTATTTCTCTGCCAACAGTAACACTCTGTTATTTTATCCACAACTGTCAATGAGGCCGATGGATTCTTTTTGGTGTCTTACTGTATTTCTTTCAGAACTACATGCTAAGTCAACATAATACATCTACATAGGCAATAATATAGAAGCGAGCCCAGAAATCAGATAGAGCTCCCTCGATATAGGTCCACTATGTGTAGTTACCCCAATGTTTGTAACATGTCTCTGATTCTGTTTTCTCACCTTTAAAATAGAGCTTATACTAACAGCTTCACTGACTTAGAGTTGAGAACAAAGTGGAGATCCTTGGCCCATTTAGCAAGTGAGAATGATTACATGACGATGATGGTGATGGTGATGAGGATGATGATGATAGTAAAGGGACACAAATCACAAAGACACAAGAAGTAGGATATCAAAATGTTTATTGAGGTCAAATAAACATACCTCCATAATTACTGTCATAAATATAAATATTAGCTTTATACTTAAGTAACAATACCAGATAATGCTTCTATAAATAAATCTATATTATTAAAATGACATAAATAAAATGTGTCCTGACAATAATAAATAAATTCATAAATACAAAGTATTGGTCCTGGAAATGAAGTTATTTAGGGTTTTTTTTTTGTTCCTACAGGAAGGGGAAGTAATCTTTTTGATGGGAATAAACAATTGCTTTAAAAAAATAAATTTCTGTGTATAAAACACCAACTACAATAAAATGTTATCAGCAATTCTCATTAAGCTTGGAAGGTCGGCCTTCTGGTCTTCCAGACACAGGTGACATTGTTCCCTTTTTTAAGCTAAGCAGGGGTTAATTTAGAATCCATGCATGATTGTAAAGGTTGGCTTCCCATTTCCCTTTTGGTAAAAGAAAACCTGTAGGGGATCTTGTTGCTATTTCTAACAGGCAAGAAGAGTTAGTCATCCGTTTTCCAGCTTTGCTCTGGTCAGATGCAGGCATTTTTCAGGGCTATAAACAGCAAATTCAGTTCTCCAATTGCTTTGATCTTTCCATCCTCTCCAAGCTGTAAAAATAAGAACAAATGAGTATTTGAGCATTTATACCATGCTTTTTAAAGAGTGTCAAATCAGAAAAAGATGGTTAGGTTGTTAGAGACAGAAACTGAGCTTTTGCCTTTTGTAAGATTACTAATAATACCCTTTTACCAAGAAAATATGATTTGCCATAGACCTTGAAATTATGGTTAACTGAACTGAAAAGGACACCAGCAGGCACCACTCTCAACTGATCTACACGAATCAAGCAAGCTGTTCCACTTGCTCAACAGAGCAAGTGGACGGAAGCTGTGCAGGCATCTGCAGGAACAAGTGCTGCTCCCTCGCCCCCGCCAGTGCCCTGCCTCACCCCCTCTCGACAGTCTATGACCAACCAATTATAACAGCTTGGCTCACACAGCGTTGAATCAAAACTGCACATTTACCAGTACACGTGGGTTTTTTTTCTGTCCCCACCTCTCTAACAAAGGGAAAAAATACAGATTTTCACTTTTGTGGGGAAAATACTAATAAGTCCCATCCAGTTGCTCAAATTAGTAGAAAGCTGGATACACATTCTAAACACCTCTTCTCTCCTCCTCCTTCCAAGTCCTATGCTATAGAGGCTTTCCAACTACATTGGACAGGAAGGCAAATTCAAGTCCAAAGCATCCTCCTTTGACATTCTCTAATCTATTAAATTTGCTCTAGATTCTTTCAATGAAAACTGTAAGCCATCATTGTCCTCAATGCTTTGTTCTCCTCTTTCTTCCTGCTGTCTTCCATCATTCCCCCTTGTACATAATGCCAAACGGGACATCTTATATCTCAAAGATGCCAAAGAGCATAAAGAATGTCTCAGTTCTCTTGCCTTACTGTCTATAGTGCATTCTACCACAGCCTGCTCTCTGCTATTACCTCTAGTGGCCGAGAATTAACACCTCCACGCCCACCCTCCCGTTTCAGTTAGTGCGGACAAGTTTCCCCTCAGGTTGAGCTTCCTCGGAGTAACATTCCTCTCTCACCTATACATTCTGGAGCTGCTGGGTTTAAACAAAACAAAACAAAAAAGCACAACCTCTCTTCCACATGACACCCTATTGCAAATGTGAAAATCGATTCTCTCAAAATGGGTTAATATCTTTAAAATCTATTTCCCCATGTGGATCCCCCTCAGATGTTTCTCTCTCACACTGCATTTTTCTAAGACCAACAAAGTTAACTAACATCAGGAATTCTTCACACTGGAAGTGCAAAGCACTTCTTGGCAATGGCATTCTAATATTCAGCCCTCCACACCTGGGTAAGAAATCCATGACAAGAGACTTGATCTTCACAGTGGAAGGCTACAAAGTCTTCAAGGATCAAAGAAATGGTCACATTCATTAAATCATGATTGGGAAGAAATACTTTTTTTGTAAAGAAATATCAAGGTGGAAAAAAAGAGAAGATTGAGGTTACACCTGTTACTAAAAATCCCATCAGCTAGAACCTTCACACTGCTGAGGTTTAATTGTACCCACTTGCAAGAACATCACTTTCACTGCTAGCAATCATTCCTCTGGTTTTTGGATGAGTCACAATTGCTAGTCTGAGCCTTCGACTAGTGTTCTTTTCCCCAAATAGGCCACGTGACAGTATCATTCTCGTACAAATGCACACTAACCTACACCAGATAAATGCTCACTGGGGATTTGTTGAGGGAGGGAGGATACTAGAAAGGAAGGGGGAAGGAAAGGAATGAAAGAGGATTTCCAGTACAGACTTGTGCTCATTCTAATAAATCCATTCTATTTAAACTGCATAAAAGAAGTTGGGGGTGGCTCACTCTTGCTTTTAAATTAAAACCAATTGTTGTTAGTTATTATATTATAATAATTAAATAGAAGTATCGGTCATTCCAGAAATTCATCTCATAGGTAAGTCTAACTCTTCTGTTATGGTTGTTCTGGATTTATTTCTCCAAGTTTTAGAACATCAGGTCAATGGATTCCAATATTACTTCAAGATTATTTTTGAACAAGTGCTTGTTTAAATTACACGAATCGGAAGAAATCTCAAATTTCCTGAAGAATTAATAATATTAAAACTAACAATTGCTGCTGGAAACAGTGTTGGACAAGATTCAAGAGACCTGCATTCCAGCCCTGGCTCTGCTACTGGTCATGCCCAGAATATGGGGTGATGAGATTAGAGGACCTAACTTCCTGGCCATTCTATGATTCACAAAATTTGGAGATTTATTTATAAATATACAGATTATATATATAATATATATATGTATCTAAATAATCAAACTGATGTAGGTGAATCAAGTAGAAAATTATACATAGGGAAAAAAAAAGAAAGAAAGGGAAGAATAGAAAAACAACATTTGTCTCCCCTATTAATAGGTTAGCATTTAGTAGTTATTAGTAGTACCTTTTTTACTGTGTCCTTCAGGTTTTGCACATTTCTCTGAATATGCTGGCCATCACTGTCGATATGCTACAAAATGAAAACAGAGCACTTATTTTAACGCTGTTGTACTGAAGTTTTATGAACTTCAGTGTCCCTAACTGAGGTGTGTTTTGATGCACCTGGAGTTAAAAGTTCTTAGCAATTTGCCCACAATGACCTAGATTTCACCAGTGACCTAGATTTTCGGAGCTCTTGAATTCCCTTGGACACCAAAATCCAGTCATTTCCCTTACATGGGACCTCTCTTCATCTTTGGGAAATCCTACTGAGGTTTAAGTTTGTAGAAAGAGTGGAGTGGTTTATGCAAATTCTGTGAAGAATAAAACCCTAACTCTACCAAAAAAAAAAAAATTCATTCTCAGAATAAGAAATGGACATAAAATGTCTTGTGTGAACAGGAGGCCCTCCTCCATAAATACTAGGTCCCTTCACTCTGCTCACTCCACTCCAGTCTTTTTTCAAAATTTTAAATGTTTAGAGCCATCAAGGTCACTTTCCTCTGCCATTGTCACTTCTCACACCATCCAAAAGGCAACTATCTTTGCCTACCCAGTGCCAAACATTAAATCTTCCTGTTACCCTCTCTCTTTCTCATCTCTTCTACCTATACTTGGGGCATCCATTTCCACATCTAGGCATTTTTATCTACAGTTCCTAACACCCTTCTCATCTCACATAACCTGAGGTGCTTTTTCCCAGGGACAAAGGAGCCTTCTGTGCTCCTTTGTCTATTAGACCCTCTTCATCACCATATATTCAAAATGTGACTGAATTAAAGCAAAAACAAATATCTGTGATTCAAAATGACTTGTGATGGTGTTGCCGAGGCACCTCTTGCTGCAAGCCTGGGAAGGGATGGGGAATGTTGGTAGAGAAGGGCTCTAAAGAGGAGAAGGAAGGAAGGCAAGCAAGTAGGAGAGTCAGGAGTTAGGCTGAGAGAAGAACTCACACATTGGCTTAGCCTGTTGCTGAGCTTGGTCAGGAAGGGCACCACCTCCTGCATATAGGGCTGGAATCTATGGGACTGGGGGAGTAGCACTTCTTCAAGGGTAAAGTTCAATACCTCCTTCATCAGATAGCAGTGATCTTCTTCCTGTAGGCAAAAGTGAAACAGCAGGGGTCATATTAGAGGGCATCCAGAAGACCCAAACCATCATCACCAGTATCCAAATAACCATGGGTGACATACTGTCCTGCTTATCATGAGTATGGCTTACATTGACTCCGTGGAACAGTCTATCCCCAATGAGACGAACATCTGTGTTGTTATCTGCCAAACTAGCCTGGAAGAGAAGAAAAGACTAAGTGCCTGGACATTGAGGAGCTTGTAGAAAAGTCTGTGAGTAGAGATGCTCTCTATCTACTCTCCCCAGAGCAGCCCCATGAAGACTTAAAAAAAAAAAATTCAGATGTGTGCATGAGTTTAAAATAATGCACAGAGGAGTAAGAGGGAAAACAGTCAGGTGGGTCCATAAATGGCCTCTTTGGAGTAAAACTCAATGTACATATCAAGGCCAAACCAGAAGGTCTTCTGGTAAAGCCCAATCTCCAAAGAGTCTCTAAAGAGACATAGAAAAATAATCTTCTGGTCTACCGCAAGGCTAGATGATGGGTTCTTAAAGATCTCAGTAGCACTTTGGAGAAAATTTGAGTAACTATTATCAGGTTCCAAGTAGAGAAGACGCGAAAGAGAAATAGAGACTGAGATGAGTACCTCCCCAGCCAGCATGAAGGTGCGGTTGGTGATATAGGGCTGCTGGAAGTCGGAGTTGGCAAGCCTGCAGTGAGAGCCAATGGGCACAGCTGCTCCTCCCTGCACCGACAAGGCAATGAGGAGGCAGCTGGCAGCCAGAGCTCCCAGAAGGGAAGAGTTCAGAGATTTCTGCAGGGCAGCCATCGCAGACAACTCTAACTGGAACAAATGTTGACTAGAAAAGGAAAACCTGGTATCAAGAGAACAAGAAGCAAAAACATAAAGGCAAACCATTAGGTATCAAGAAATATAGCACCTCAAACAAACCCATCATCCCAAGTTTGCTGAAACACTTACTGCTCCGATGATTCTGCTTGTGAGGGGAAGGTAGAAGGTGCTGCTTTTTATAGCCCCCAGAATACACATTTTTTTGGTGAAAAATATGACATCAGCAAATATCTAATTTCCAGTACTGTCTTCTGAGAACTACCTAACCACCACAGGAGCCCACAAAACGCCACCTCCTATTTTTCCCACCTTGAAATGCGAGCGTTTCCCTAAAACGTCACTATTAGGGCCCCAAAGGTGTTTTTACAGATAAATTCCAGAAACTGCCTAAACCCCACTTATTTTTCAAAAAAAAAACCAAAAAACAATTGCTTTGTCTTCGTAGATTCCAGATTCGGTATAACATTTTTTGATCTTCTGTAGTAGCTGAGTAAACAGTTTGGTCATGGACTCATTTTCCCACCAGCTTCATAGATTCTTATCTCATTAAAGGTGATCAGAAATAAAGGACCCATGTCTGTATACCCTGCTTTAAAATACATAGTAGTGATATTTGGAGGTAACTCTATTTTTAAAAATAATTTTATCTCTTTTTTTAAATACACTGAATCCTGAGGAAGACTCACATTTTTAAAAGAACAGTGTTGACTAATCTAAGCACTGGTTTCTTCTCATTCTGTGACTTTCTAATGTGATCTTAACAATTACGGTGGATGCAAATAGATCTTAACATTTTTTTATTGGGAGCACCTGGCTAGCTCTCTTGATGTTGGGGGGATGAATTTGCACCCCATATTGGGTGTAGAGATTACTTTAAAGAATTTTTTTATTAAATTATAACCAGCATCAATCTAGATTTGGAAATACTAAGGTTAAACCATCTAATCACTATTTTTCTTAACATATGAGTATTTTAAGAATACAGTGGCTGGGGACGCCTGGGTGGCTCAGTTGGTTAAGCAGCTGCCTTCGGCTCAGGTCATGATCCCAGCGTCCTGGGATCGAGTCCCACACCGGGCTCCTTGCTTGGCAGGGAGCCTGCTTCTCCCTCTGCCTCTGCCTGCCACTCTGTCTGTCTGTGCTCGCTCTCTCTCTAACAAATAAATAAATAAATAAATAAATAATAAAATCTTCAAAAAAAAAAAAAGAAGAATACAGTGGCTGTAGTGGCTCATCTTAAAATTTTACCTGTGCTCATTCTAAACAGCACACAAATTAAGTCTCAAAATAATATTCCCAAAATTCTTATCACAATTTTTATTACATACATGGATGTCTACAGAAGAGAACCTGGCAATAAGGTGGTTATATGTTGACTCTGAATTATTAAAAATACATTGAATTCTAAACAACAGCTAAAAACTAGACTGGAAACTCTCTCAAGGGGTGTCCACAGCAAGGAACATGTACACTGACCTATTGCTAGGGGAAGGAATGTGCAAATTCATTTGTTCAGATTTTTCTCCTCACAACTAGTCAAGATCAGGAGTGTTGAAGAACTGTAAGAAGGAAAGTGAATGATTATACAATCTTGCGCAATGGTGAGATGGCAGAAACCCAGGTGGGGAGCCACGGTGAAGGATTAGAACAACGTGATGACGTTGAGCATTTGGGAAGGGGCCTTAGGAGACAAATGCAAAAGGGAAGATTCAGGAGAGTAAATAAAAGCGAGGCCCATCAGAAATATTTGCTTGAGGTTGTTAATGAGCCCAAGATGAGGAAACACTTTCTCATCCAATTTTCTATTATATGAGATATGGCCATTTTTGTCTAAAACTCTGAATAATTATATATTAGCACTAGGTTTAAGCTATACTGTGGGTTAAATAGGCTTTTTGTTGATTTGCCTGGGAACCTGACAAGTACACATAATTTTGTTCCCATGGAAAATAAGTTTTGACATCATAAAATTATGTGTTTTCCAGGCAAGAGTCTTAGTCTTTTTTATCTTTCTATCTCCAACACTTAAAACAGCACCAGACATATAAAAAGAAATCAACAAAAAAGATGTCAAGTGAATAGATATATATAAATATATAGATCTGTCAATTTAAATAACGTACTACGTATCTTTGGGAACATGCATGGAGGTGATTTGGGACTGCCTTCACGGTGCTTTTAAAGTGAGGGTTTAGTCCTCCTTGCCAGCTTCATTATCATTCCTGAATAGGGAATAAATAGCTGTGAAACAAAATAAATAAATAAATAAATAAAATCTTTGGAAAAAAAAAATAGAATGCCAGAACTTTGCAAACCAGTCTTTAACAGCAGCCATCTGATTCCTTATAAACTCCTGATGGTAAGGGTGCCTGGGTGGCTCAGTGGGTTAAAGCCTCTGCCTTCAGCTTAGGTCATGATCCCAGGGTCCTGGGATCGAGCCCCACATCGGGCTCTCTGCTCAGTGGGGAGCCTGCTTCCTCCTTTCTCTCTGTCTGCCTCTCTGCCTACTTGTGATCTCTGTCAAATAAATAAATAAAATCTTCGAAAAAAATAAATAAACTCCTGATGGACAAACATCAGAAAGATAGTGTTAATGGAGCCAAGATCTTAGGCTTCCATGAACTTTTACCAAAACCCGCTCAAGTGAAAATCTGCGCTGGGATTTCTGAAGAGTGATACAAGAAGTCTCAAAAATATTTTTTATTAGGAGAATTGCAGAGAGCTGTGAGAGAGCACAAGCAGAGGGGAGAGGGAGAAAACTAAGCTCCCCACTGAGCTGGGAGTCAAGCGTGGGGCTGGATCCCAGTACTCTGGGACCATGACCTGAGCCAAAGGCAGATGTTTAACTGACTGAACAACCCAGGTGCCCAGCATTCATTTGAAGTACACATGTCTCCAGGAGAAATCAGATGTTAGGCAACTCAGGCAAAAAGCTTTACATTCATCATACTCCTCAGTACAAGACACGTGATCATTGTTCTCTGTAAATTCCTTCTCTCTCTCTCTCTCTCTCATCCCCTGTGTGTGTGAGAGAGAGACCTCACTCTCCTTACCCTCCTTCCCTCTTTACCACACACCAATCCCTCTACGCCTGCCATCGGCCACTGCTCTAATGTATTTATATACATTTCTGAATCCTTGTAAAACATAAACTGTTGTTGAACCTGTATTTTGATTTTATAGGAATGGTTCTCTTTCTTAATCTTTCTTTCAGGACTGTGTTCTTGCAATCTGGCCACGTTACCATAAGTAGATACTTTCTCCAACATGCCATTCCATAGTGTGTTTCCATATTTTACCTTTTTTCTGCCTTCAATGGGCACCTAATCCATCTCCAACAGCATGCTACAGACCCTGCAGCCCTCAGCAACCTCATCCAAGTTATGTCATGGCATATTTTTGAGGACATTTTTGGAATAATTACCTAATAAGTAGGTACACTGGGTCTTAAAGTTGACTGATTTTTACTAGATGCTGCCAAACTACTCTCCAAAAAGATGGCATTGATTACTCTCTCAAATCATTGGATACAGGTTTGTTTCCTTACATCCACACCCATACTGTTTTAGCTCAGATTTTGGCCAACTCTTGGAGGTTTAAAATACTATCTTATTATTGTTGTGATTTGATTTTTTTCATACACTTGGAGCCACTTGAGTTTCCCCATCTATGAATTGATTGTTTTTATCAATTGTCCATTGCTCTAGCGGGCTTTGGTCTTTTATTGTTGTTGATTTATAAGAGTTTTCTGTATATTTTATGTATTACTTCTCCTTTTGCTTGTAGGCATAACAAACTCTCCTCTCAATTTGTATTCTACTTTTTTTTTTTTAAAGATTTTATTTATTTATTTGTCAGAGAGAGAGAGAGCGAACGAGCACAGGCACACAGAGAGGCAGGCAGAGGCAGAGGGAGAAGCAGGCTCCCTGCCGAGCAAGGAGCCCGATGTGGGACTCGATCCCAGGATGCTGGGATCATGACCTGAGCCGAAGGCAGCCGCTTAACCAACTGAGCCACCCAGGCGTCCCTACTAACTTTTATTTTTAAGAAAAACTTAATTTGGGTGACATCTAAGACATTATTTTGTTACATGGTTTGTACTTTTCAAGGCTTTATTTAGAAAGTCTCTTTCCACCTACAGGTCACAGAGGTATTATTCTATCTTTTCCCCTATTTAAGGTTTTACCTTTTATAATCACTCCTTAATGGCTTTTTGTATATGATGGAAATTAGGGAATCAGTTTATTTTCCTCCACATAGTGAGCCAGTTTTCCTAACACAGTTCACCAAACAGTGAGTCCTTTATCGTATATGAGTTTCCATATACAAATAGCTATCTCTGAACTCTCTGTTTTGTTCCATTGGTTTATTTATTTTTCTTTTGTTCTTGAGCCAGTTTCATAATGTTTTTATTAATGAGGAATGTCTTTATATCTGGACAGGAAAGTCTGCCCTCTTTGCTCTTTTACAAGGCTGACTTAGCTATTTATGGACTTTTCATATATTTTTTACAGAAATTTTATAATAAATTTCTCAAGTTCCTGTAAAAAATGCAGAAGAGACTTTGGGCTATCACTTAACTTCAGGAGGATTAATATCTTTATAATAGGAACTCATTCTAGGAGCATTTATTATCTGTCTGCTACTTAAGATCTTTTATATCCTTTAATAGTCTTTCAAAATTTTCTTCATTGAGTCTTACATGTTATTTTTAAAAAGATTTTATTTATTTATTTGAGAGAGAGAGAGTGTGGAGGTGGGAGAGAGGGAGAGAGAGAAGCAGGCTCCCTGCTGAGCAGGAACTGGATCTGGGACTCGATCCCAGGACCCTGGGATCATGACCTGAGCTGAAGGCAGATGCTTGACCATCTGAGCCACCCAAGTGCCCCTTGTGCATTATCTTTAGTTCCTAGTCACTTTATAGGCAAAATAGGATATTCAACTGTTATTAATCTCTTTCATCTTGGTGTGAATGAGTACCAATTTGGGATTATTGGGACAGTCATCTCCTGAGAAAATGAAGAACACGTGTTTCTTTTTTCAGGTTCAGCAGAGCAGAGAGTTAGAGGTAGCTCCCAACAAAGCCTGAGATACTTTACTTTCTTCTTATGTTCAGAGTTGACCCTGACAGCACCCAGGCTGACTTTCTTCCATGCCTACCACTCCCACTAACACCCTGCCCACAAAGACACTTGTCAACTATAGCCACCTTTCTCTCCTTCCTGAGGATGAAATCTTGTGAATCTGGACTGGATCTCATTTTCAAGGTGAAGACTATACCCACAGGATTATGTCATACTATAAACTATAAATGAGTTTATTTTCCTCTCTAGTAAAACCGAGAACTGAGATCAATTTGAATGATAGAAGAAAGCAACATTTATTCAAATGTCTCCCTACACTAGTACATACAAACAGAATTTGGCATTGGGTCCCTAATCTCTGCCCTCTGTTGTCATATATTTTTTTAGATCGATAGGACTATCCCAAGCTCTCATTTCATTTGTTATTTTGACAAGTAAGTTTTTAAAAAATCATAATTCACACTTGCTTATAACACAAGATATTCAGAGTCATCATTAATCAACTAATATCAGTGTAGCTTTTATCCCAATTCTCTAACCAATTTTAGAAGTATTACTGTTTCTCACAATTGTTCCCATAGGTTAAATACTATTTTAAAACATAACTTTCAAAAATTCCTTTTCAAAACTGTGTTTCTTGGTGCAGATTTACCAGACCCTCTTAGTCTCTGGGGGAAAATTAGGGGCCAAGTAAACTCAGTATTTCCTATGTTCCCACTACCCTATTGAACTTTTTTTTAAAAAAACATGTGATCAAACACAGTTCCAATCCTGAAGTGATCTGGTTTTAAAATATCATAAACATCATCCTGAGGAAATGCCTTTTTTTTCTTTTCTCCTTGTCACTGTCCTAATTCAAAAGCTGTGTGCGAGGGGCACCTGGGTGGCTCAGTGGGTTAAGGCCTCTGCCTTCGGCTCAGGTCATGATCCCAGGGTTCTGGGATCGAGCCCCACATTGGCTCTCTTCTCAGCAAGGAACCTGCTTCCTCCCCTCTCTGCCTGCCTCTCCGCCTACTTGTAATCTCTGTCTGTCAAATAAATAAATAAAATCTTTAAAAAAAAAAAAAAGCTGTGTGCGAGCTATGCATCAGGTGATGTATCAGTAATTTAAGTTGTTTGGAAGGCAGCTATGCTCACCACTATACCACCAACGCAGACCATTTAAGTTGGTTGGAAAAGATGTTCTTCTGAATCAATGGCAAGTTTAAAGTGCAGCGTGTTTTAAAAGAGGTAGAATTTTGTTACCACTCCCATACTCATACAACTAAATCAATTAGGCTAATACTATCTCATTCTTTTTAATAAATACCTATTTTTTTTACTGTTTGAATATTTTACCACATAGCTGTTCTTGGACTCATGTTTAACACTTCAAAGAAATACAGTAATAGGTAATAAAGTAATTGTGTTGTAGCAGCCTTAGGGTTAATCTGAAGTGGGCTCACTTTTTAGAGAAAACTTGAATGTCCCTAAATACTGATTAGAGAACTGGAATTTAAACTGCACTCATACTAGTTAATGAAACTGGTTTTTGAAAAATTAGAAGATCTATAAGCCCTTGGATGAATAGAGAGGGAATTAAATATAAGAGCTGGATGGAAATAGTGCTTGGGATACTTAACAGGCTGACAAAGGGAGGAGTTACAATAAATAATAAAGTCATAGACAAGTGGGATCATCTATTAGAATATACAGCTTAAAGGCAGGAGTGTAAGAGGAAATGTCTGCGTGAGGATTGCCAGGAAATAAAACAGAACCAAAGAGATATTCATAGGGTGCCCGTTGGGTGCTGGATGAGAGAAAAGGGGGCAATATGCTTTATTCATTCATTTACTCATTCATTCATTCCCTATAAGATTAACTCCATAAGAGCACAGACTCCATCTGGCATAATCCTCAGACCATCATAAGCCCTTGATAAGTTCTAGTCAATTGATTGAATGAACTATAAGCAAAAGCGACCTGGTTCTTTTTGCCATCATTATATTTTGACCTTTCAATTTATTAAGCTCCTAGCACAGTGCCTAGCATCCAGTAGGCATTTAATAAATTGTTCTTTCAGTTGAGGGGACAAATGAATATTTATTGAGAAAATAACTCTCACCACTTTTACCTCTTCTCATCTTTGCAGCCACCCCCTTACCACCCTAATGTAGAAAAGACAAGTGGTTGTACCCCCTCTTTACAGCCGGGAAGAGTAAGATTTGTTTGTGACGTTCCCAAAGCCACAGAGTCATCATGAAAAAAGCCAGAACTTGAGGTCAGTTGTTCTGATACAATGACCACTGCTTTTACTCTTTATCTACCTCTTTCTTTTTCCATCGTCTGAAATCTGGTTTCTTCAAGTTGATTGCTGATGAAGACTTTGGGCCATACATTTAATAAGACTGACATTTAGTTTGAATTAAAGAACTGAAGTCCCATGAGGTCAACATGGTGTAGTAGGGAGGCAGCTATGAAGAGTATGGTCTCTCTAGGCAGTCTGCTTAGATCTGAATCTAGCTCTGCTACTTCATAACTAGATAACCTTAGCTAAGTTAGCCAAAAGTTTTGTAAAAGGGAATAAATAATAATAGTACCTACTACATACAGCTTTAAAAATCTGAAGTGCTTAGGCTAGTGCCTGAAACCCAGTAATATTCAGAAAACATTCGTTATTAACAAGAATGAGCCTCTTCATGGACAAAATATGGAACAACCAAGAGAAAGGAATGGAGATAGTTATAAGGTAGCCAAGAGTTAGGAAACAGAGATTCTGTAACTCGTTAACCTTGCAGAAACCAAATCTGTTGAATGAATTAATGCATGTTGCTCTTGACTTTAGATTTTAGCATGAGTATCTCTTCTCCTTCATCCACTATGGTCAAACTGTCCTAAATCCTTCCTTTTTTTTTTCTTTGAAATATCTCTTAATTTATTTTCATGAATATCTACTGCCACTTAATGTATGACTACCATAAGTGTGAATTGCTATTAAAAATAATTCCAGAAAAAATATTCATAATATATCTAACAAAAGATTCAAATCCAGAATACGTGAAGAGTTCTTGCAAATAAATAAGAATGACCCTAGAGGAACAAACAAACGCTTGAACAGATGCTTTTTAAAAGAGAACATGAAAGGGGTTAGGCCTTAGTAGGCATAAGGAAAGGCAAAACTAAAACCACACACCCACCAGAATGACTAAAATGAGAAAGATAGACAATACAATTGTTGGTAAGCACTTAGAGCAAATGCAACTCACATAAGCCACTTGTAGAAGTATACATTGCTACAACCACGTTATTTATTTTATTGAAGTATAGTTGACACACAATGCTACATTAGCTGCAGATGTACAATATAGCAGTTCAACAAGTCTATATGTTATGCTATGCTCACCACAACTGTAGCTACCAACTGTCACCATACAATGCTATTACAATACCATTGACTATATTCCCTATGCTGTACCATTTCTTCTCATGATTTACTCACTCCATAACTGGAAGCCGGTACTTCCCACTCCCCTTCACCCATGTGGCCCATCACCTGACCTCCTCTCCTCTGACAACCATCAGTTTGTTCTTTGTATTTATGGGTCTGTTTCTGTTTTTGTTTGTTTTGTTTTTTAGATTCCAGATATAAGTGAAATTATATGGTATTTGTCTTTCTCTGTCTGACTTATTTCACTTACACTTTTACCATCTGGATCCAGCCATGTTGCTGTAGATGGCAAGATGTCATTTTTTATGGCTGAATAGTATTCCATTATGTATACGTATCACATCTTCTTTATCCATTCATCTATGGATGGACACTTGGGTTGCTTTCATATCTTGGCTATTGTAAATAATGCTGCAATAAATATAGAAGTGTATCTATCTTTTTGAATTAATATTTTTATTTTCTTTTTTTTAAGATTTTATTTATTTATTTATTTGACAGAGATCACAAGTAGGCAGAGAAGCAGGCAGAGAGAGGGAGGAAGGGAAGCAGGCTCCTTGCTGAGCAGAGAGCCTGATACGGGGCTCGATCCCAGAACCCCAGGACCATAACCTGAGCCAAAGGCAGAGGCTTTAACCCACTGAGCCATCCAGGTGCCCCAATATTTTCATTTTCTTGGGGTAAATATCCAGTAGTGCAATTACTAGATTATATGGTATTTCTATTTTTAACTTTCTGAGGAAACTCCATACTGTTTATCACACTGCACCAGTTTGCATCCCCACCAGTAGTACACAAGGATTCATTTCTCTGCATATCCTCATCATACTTGCTATTGCTCCTTTTTTTATACTAGTCATTCTGACATGTATAAGGCGATATCTCATTGTGGGTACAGCCACTTTAGAAAATTGTTTTTGCAATATCTACCAAAGTTGAACAGGGTAACCACCTCCAGGGGTGGTTAGATGCTGAAATAAGATTTAAAGGGGATTTCTGGGGTGCTCATAACAATTCATTTCTTTATCTGGATGATTATATGAGTCTATTTATCTGGTGAAAATATATTGAGCTATGCATTTAAGATTTATTTATTTTCTTTATATATTTTAGAGTTTAATAAAAGTTTTCTTAATGTCATTATTCCTCAAAATCAGTTAAACCTTTTTCACTGTGACCCTGTTCACCTTCTCCCTAATTTGGGCAAGAATTTCCAGGGCTTCTGCTGATTAGTTGTGTACCTCCCTGGGTATAGTCTGGAGTAAAATAAAAAGGGAATATGAGAATATTGCTACTCTACATAACTTCCAGTAAGTTATATGACTGTTCAAACCAAACATGAAGGTTTTTTATAGGAAACCTCCTCCCTCTTACATTAGGAGCAGAGTTTGAGAAAGGATGGCCTGGAAGAAGAAGAGTGTCACCTGGCCCCAAGGGGAGAGGAGGAGCAAACTGCATACCTCCTCATTTCCTAAAGGATAAGCCTGCACTCACATGACCAAGGCAGCCAATTTCTGGCCCATCCTTTGAGCTATATTGGGCCTCAAAGCCTCACTCAAGGAAAGTCAGATCAGGAGGGATTAGGTCTCTGTGTCTCACAAAAGTTGTCCAGTTCTTCCTACCACAAGCAGGCATGTATGCCCCCATAGTGACCCAATGGTCATTGCTACCCAAGTCCCCCAGTGATCTGCTCTCTCCACATCAGTGGCAGGACCCCCCTGAGAGCACTCTAGATGAAAAACCACAATGGCAAGCACACACAACTTTATTAGCTCTACTCTCCTCCTCTTGTTCTGTCAGCCCTGGTCACACTTGTGTTGACCTCCAAACTACCCAGGGTCTCCAATGTCTTCTCCATAGATGCAACCCAACCTTATAAAAATTGTACCTACCCTATATTGCTAGTACTATAATGACCAACTAACCCACCCGTAGGGATGAATAACTAAGACATTCTAAAGGCAGACAGGCATTTTTGCAAGATTCTTTGACATCTTAGCTCAAGGAATGATGAATCAGAAATCTGGGGAAAATGGCAGGATCAAAGTGGAAAATTTTAGATAAATGTCTTTTTGTAACTTTCCGTGCCTCTTTCACATATGTTGGGCTAGGCCTTACTTATCCCCGACCTTCTGACTTTCTTCTAGCATTAAAATTTCTGTGACCTCTTTGGAAATATTTGTGGTTAATGGCATTCACTGTAATAGAGAAAAAGTAGACAGTGTTTTGATATTTTTACATAGAATCCCAGAATAGATGTGTTATTTGGCACCAGGTTGACTTCAGGGACCTACAGCATATTTATTACCAAGTAGCCATTAATTAACTCCCCAGGGATGTCCAGAATACCTCTCCCAAGACCCCTCTGAGGGCATTTTCTCACATCATGTTTGCCAATGGGATTCCCCTGTATCACCCTGGTGGTTTAGTATTCTCGACAATGACTTACGAAATGAAATGGATTGGGGGAAAGAACTGGAAGCTAGCATCACTTTACCTCAAGAGCCACAAGTGCTTCCTTCTTTCATTTTTTTGCACCCACAGATACAACCAAAACTCCACCTTGATCTTCTGAGATAATCCACTTTCCTAGATGTCTACCTGTGTCACTCTGTGTCGCTAGGTCATTTATTTCATGAATTGGCGAAACCTCAGTCAAATTGGCAAGAGTGTCGTTCAACAAAATACATGAAAAGTTCTGGCATTCTGGTAGAAGTTCTATCCTGAAGTCCTAATCAATCCACAGAGGGCCTTCCCATGAGTTTACCAAAAGCCATTTCTCCCCACAAGTCAGTCTCTCATAGGAGCTGAGTGACTACTGTGTGCCCAGGCCTCTACCAGTCCTTGTTATGCAGGAGAGAAGAAATGCAGGAAATGTTCCTCATAGTATAATTGAATTAGTGAGAAAAACACAAAGCAAAAGCAACTAGGGAGCATTATAGTAACAAACAGTATTGACATGAAGTATCACAGAGATTCAGGTCAGAGTGAGAAACAGGTACATGTACAGATTTCTTCTTAAAAGTCCCCCTGTGTTTAGAAATCTTGCCATCTTCCTTTTTCTGTTTCTATTAAAGAATAGAAAGAAATTTGCCCTTCAGAGTCCCAAATGAAGCTAAAAAGTTGTCAGTGTCTCCTCACAATTCTGTTCTGAGAGACAGTAATAAAAGGAATCAGGATGCACTATAATAACATTCCTTTGGAGTGACCGCCTTCTAGGCCAACAGAGAGTCAGCCAAAAACACAGGCCCTCCCTTGGATGTCCAGACTTCGAACCACTTTTCTCCTAAATAGAACCTCTCAATAATGGATGCAATGGACTGTCTTGGAAAGGAACTAACTCCTATTGCTAGAATTTAGCATTGCTTATGTAGGACGTATGCTGCTGGGTAATTTACATAGCCCATTTATGATCCTCACCAGCATTCCCCAGTGGGGGCATGTTGCAGATGAGGAAAGAGCTGCAGAGGCTTTATGAGCCCGTTATTTGGCAGGGAAGCCGTGTCCTTCAGGTGTTTATAAAAAGCCCCTCTTTCAGCGAAGCCTTCCCCAGCCACCTGGGCAACTGCCAACACTAATATATATATTCACTATGTTCTTTTTGTATTTGTCACCAATTGTGATGTAACAAATTGCTCCCAAAATGTCACAGCTGAAAACAACAAACATTTGTTATGTAATAAAATTTCTAAGTATTTGACTCTCGGTCATTCATGATGTAGTCAAGATGGCCGCCATTGCATTCCTAGGAAGGCTTGACAAGGCCCAGAGAATCCACTTCTAAGTAGGCTCATTCACATGGTTGCTGTTGGAGGCCTCGTGTCCTTACCACGGGGGTTCTCCAGACCACTGCTCACAGTATGTTCTCTAACATCTCCCGCAGTGTCAGGTCTAAGAGAGAGAGGTGGGAGTCACAGACCCCTTCACGACCTCATCTCCAAAGTCACACACCATCACTTCTGACTGACTCTATTCATTTGAAATGAGCCACTAAGTTCAGTGTACACACACAAGGAAAAGAAAATTAGGCTCAACCTCCTGGAGGGAGGAGTATCAAAGGGCACATGAATATATTTAAAATCACTCCATCTTCCATGCACTTTTCCTCCACGGCATTCATTACCAGCTGACAACACATTTTATTTCCTGGTTTATTGCCTACCTTATACCACTGGAATATAACCTCTAAGGGAATTTTCTGTGTTTTATTTACTGTTGAACTCTCAAAACAATGCCTGGAATACAGTAAGCCCTTGGTAAATATTTGATGAAAACAGGTTGATAAAGGAATGAATAAATGAAGCCAAATTGAAGAGACCGGCAGAGGCCAGGCTGTGGAAGACTTGCTAGGCCATGTCACCACGTCAAGGAGTTTGGACTTTGCCCTAGAAACATGGGAAGCTATCAAAGAGTTGTAAGCAGGTCACGTCACATCCTGGACGGTGCAGAGTGATTCTTGAATCCGTTGTGGCGTTTGAACCCCATTCCTCTGAGGACCTTTCTGACTCAGAGTGTGGCCCAAATTGCCATGACCCAGTCCCCTTCAGCATCACTGCTGGAGCTGGGCCCACACCCAGAGTTCCGCTGACTGTTGAAGTAGCCTCACCATTTGGAAATTTCTTGCTATAACTAATTGACTTTTTAGCTTTCTGGCCAATTATTTTTGACTGACTTATAAAAAAAAGTCAAAGACTTTTACAACATAACCATATTATTTTTTAAGGTTACAAAAACAGTTCGAGTCAGTGAAATTCACAGATATTGAATCTGCAAATAATGATTGCCTGCATATATATTCAGAAGAAGGAACGGTCTTTCTTGAAAGAAATTACGGCTGTGGAAGACTATCAGTTAAAGGAGAAAACAAATAATAGTGTCACGTTCCACATGGCTTTCAAGTAAAATGAAGACTCAGCAAGAGTCCATCAAATGTTGTGAATATAAGGTAGTTGCTGGCATCTGTTAGAGCACTTTCATGGGAACAACTGAGGCAAGGATTTGGTTGTTATGAGTTGGGAAATAATTGGCGGTGGTGGAGAAATGGAGAGAAGAGAGACTGAACTGTTTTAGGAAACTTGGTCGTGCTCATCAGAGGGAAGAACAGTCATTCACTGTTGAAACGCATGTTATGCGAGGGAAGGAATTTTCTTCTCTTGTGTTCATCGCTGCTTCCTCAGCAGCTAGGAGAGCATCGAGGAGCACCTGACATGTACATGCTCAATACAAATCTGTTCCCAACAGGCCTGGTCTGATAGAGCCGGGAGGCCCCTTTAGGACCATGTGCCCTACCCCCTGATTTTACAAAGAAGAAAACTGAGGCCAAAAAGACTGAACAACTTAACTATATCCCACGGCTATCTGGGAGCAGAATTATGGCTAGAAATCCAAGACTGCTTCATCTTACTTCAGTTTTTTTTCTATGCCGAAAACAGGAGAATATTTGCTATACCAAAAATAGGAGCCAAAAATAGGAGAATGGAAATGAGAGAGAGCAAAAATACTTGGCCTCAGGTACCTGGGTGGCTCAATGGTTAAGCATCTGCCTTTGGCAGATCACCATCTTAGGGTCCTGGGATCGAGTCCCTCATCAGACTCCTTGCTCAGCGGGGAGCCTGCTTCTCCACCTGCGTGCCGCTCACCCTGCTTGTGCTCTCTCTCTCTTGAAAAAAAAAAAGTATTTGGCTTCATTATTCCAACAGGGATTTCAGCATATGGAGAGGTTGAAGAAAGAAAACTGCAAAACAATGTGGATAGCATTTTGTAAAACCTCATTTTTGTAAAATAAGAACAATGTAGTCAGCATATCCCCTTTTTAAAAAATGGGGAGTATTTAACTGTTAAGCTGATTTTCTCTGCAGGGATTCCAAGGGAACTTCACTTTTAACCATATGTATTTCTGCAGTGTTTGGATTTTATCTTAGGGTATACACGCCTCTTGTTAAGGGAAAATAAAAGAAATGCTTTTAACGCCTATGAGAAAAGTCGCTGTCAGAGCCGTACAACTAAGTAGGAGGTTGGTGGATCTTTGACCAACATAGAAATCAAGTTTTGTGAGGATGCCTGTTACAGCTGCCAGAGTTCTCTCCAAACACTAGAGGGATCTAGAAGGAGAACGGCAGAAACTGGAATGACAACGCAAAGTGGGAGAAAAAGAAGGCAGTGAAGACATAGGGAGGCATTCCACTATGGTAAGGGGGCCAAGGCATGTTAAAAACAAACCACAGATAGTCTAGGAATTAATAACATGGGCACACTGAGAAAGAGGATGACTCAGAGGTTTGCAGTATCAAGCAGAGAGGGTTTCCTGCCCACGCCTACATCTTGCTCGCTCACCTTCACACACGCACGCACAGACAGCTGGGCCGCGCTCCCGCTGTCTGCACAGTTTGTAAATGACCACACGCGCTGAGCTAACTTCATCAAGGCTGCTCCGGGAGCCCGTGAAGTGATGCGGGCAGAAAGTAGAGCACAGCTGCAGGCTCATAATGAGCTATTATCGTGGTGGCTGAATAAAAAGGCAATCCTCGCAATGCATACACCTTAGGGAAATGCACAGATTTATTTGATGTGCACGTACATTGTCTCTTAATTAAACACCATTGGATAGCATCGCTGGAAAGTGGGAAGTGCTGGTTGCACATGTATCCTGACTGAAGATGATGCTGGAAAGTCTCCGAAAAGGCGATTCTGCTTTTTGAGAACGTGGCGGACAAGAGATGATTTAGGGGGCTTGTTCGCCAAAGTTCATGGAGGCACTCTCTTTTCTTTTATGAGCTGTAAAGAAATAGGATCTTTTGAAAAGTCAGTGAGGAGAAAGCTTAAAGCTCCAAGAGACAGGCATCAAGCCTAAGACTTTCCACTTAGATACCACTTGATAGTAATTAGTCCCTGACCTGGGTTCTCAGAGCTCTTCCAAGGAGGTTCCTTTTCAGGAGTTGTTTCAAACATCCAAGTAGAACAGGAGACCAACTCCCTGCTCAACCCCAACCCCACATACTCTTCATGCCCTCCACCCCCATCCGCATAAAGAGCATCACTCATCATCCACTCCAGGCCAGTAACCGCCCACTGCTGCTGCCCTTGCAAGGAGATTAGTGAAGGAAGCAGGCTGGTGCTAGTTTATATTGATATGTAAAAAGGCGAGACTTATACACACAATATAATTGGCAGGAGCAACTTTCTTTCCCCTTTAAAACCCTAGAAGGACGTCCTCTCTTCCTTAAAAGAAATATTATAAATCATTAAAATGTTCTATAAAGCATCAATAATTAAAACAGTGTGATACTACTAGCCAACAGACAAATGGGGCCAATGGAAAAGAACAGAAAGTCAGAATTAGAACCAAATGCCTATAGGAATTTAGTATATGACAATGGCAGTATCTTGAGTAAAAATGGATTATTTATTAAAATGTACTGGGGTGGGACGCCTGGGTGGCTCAGTTGGTTAAGTGGCTGCCTTCGGCTCAGGTCATGATCCCAGCGTCCTGGGATCGAGTCCCACATCGGGCTCCTTGCTCGGCAGGGAGCCTGCTTTTCCCTCTGCCTCTGCCTGCCTCTCTGTCTGCTTGTGCTCGCTCTCTCTCTCTAACAAACAAATAAATAAAATCTTTAAAAAAAAGTGTACTGGGGCAACTGAATAGTCACATTCAAAAAGACAACATTAGATCATTACTAACATAACACTCATCAGAATATCACCCAATAAAAATTTAAACATGCATGGAAAACAGAAGAAACTATAAAATACAGTAAGAAAAACAAAGGAATCCCTTTGTAGCATCAGAGTAAGAAAGGCTAACTTGGCTCCAAATCCAGGAGTTATGGGAGAAAATAATGACTCACTCAACTCTATAACAAACAAAAGCCCTCTGAATGGCAAAATGATAGCAATAGCAATGATGACAATAACAATACACCAAGGGCAATGTCAAAAGATAAGTGACAAACTGGGAAAGATACTTGTCACTTATATCTCAAGCAACATAATCTCCCCACTCCATATTTTTCACAGAAAGAAAACATAAGTGCCCTTAAACATATGAAAAGATCTCAACTTCAGTCATAAAAAAACAACTATAAATCAGAACTTCATTAGGAAACCATTTCTCACCTATCAGATTGGCAAAAATCCAAGAATGTGATAACACACTCTATCGACAGTGTGGTAGAAAGAGGATTTTATATAATGCTGGTGGGAGAGTCCCATAAAGGACGATTTGACAATAACCATCAAAAATGCATTTACCCGGGGCACCTGGGTGGCTCAGTGGGTTAAAGCCTCTGCCTTCGGCTCAGGTCATGATCCCAGGGTCCTGGGATTGAGCCCTGCATCGGGCTCTCTGCTCAGCAGGGAGCCTGCTTCCCTTCCTCTCTCTCTGCTTGCCTCTCTGCCTACTTGTGATCTCTCTCTGTCAAATAAATAAATAAAATCTTTTTTAAAAAATGCATTTACCCTTCAACCTACCAGTCCCTCTTCTGGGAATTTATCCTGTAGATATAGGTGCATGGATTTTTAAAAAATGTCATTTATACAGGCTTATTCATTGTAATGTTTGTAATTACAAGATTTCAAAAATTTTAATATTCATTATGATTATCATAATGTCCTTAATGCCCATTAATGGGGACTAATTAGATAAAATAGAGCATAGCCACATAATGGAATACTATGTAAATGTAAAAAGTGATACTTACAGTGAGTAGTAAATAAATCCTAGAGATTTAATTCACGATACAGTGAATAAAGATGAGAAAGCTGTATTATAATTATCAACTTGCTAAGAGACTAGATCTTAACTAATTCAACCACTAAAAAGAAATGACGATTATGTGACAAGATAAAAATGCTATTTATTGCTACAATGGCAACCATATTATATTATGGAGATGTATCAAATCAGCATATTCTACCTCTTAAATTTACACAATGTCGTGTCAAATATATTTCATTGAAAAATAAAAAAAGAGTAGGAAGTAGATCTTTTCCACATGTTAACATAGAAACATTACCAGATGTAATATTTTAATATAATAAATATATTATACTACATCAAAAACTAATGACATACTGTATTGTGACTAATATAACATAATAAGAAATTTAAAAATTTTAAAAATATATATTTTTGGTCCTTCATCCCTGGCACAGACTTCATAACACCCTTGTGATTGATTTCCCGAGTGATAAGGGTGGTAGGACCATCTCTTTTATATTTGGTTTTTGTCCCTGATTCTTGACACAAGAGCTTCTAAGCCCCTTTGAATCTCCAGACTAGAAGTGCCTCTTTGAATGCTAAGGAGTAGACTCCTTGTGGGTCCTCTGGTAGATTCAGGATGGGTGCTGGTTACACATAAGCCAGATCAAGGGAGGATTAGATGATTGAAATTTTCAACCCCCTCCCCCAGACATTCAGGGAGGAGAGAGGGGCTAGAGATTGTGAAAACCACCAACAGCCAAAAACTTAATCAATCGGCTTACATAATAGAGCCTCCTTAAAACTCTAAACAAAATGGTATGGAGAACTTCTGGGTTGATGAATGTGTCCGTGTGCTGGGAGGGTGACCTACCCCAAACTCCATGGGGACAGAAGCTTTTGGACTCTGGACTCTTCCAGATAATGCCTTACATGCCACTTTATTGGAATGTTCATTTCTCTTCTTTACAATAAACCATAACAATAAGCAAAGTGTTTCCCTGGGTTCTGGGAACCATTATAGCCAATCATGTAATCCGAGGAGGACAAAACAGCTACAAAAGTCACTCACCCAAAAGAGGGACTTGAGGCTGTCTTGTGCAGGCAGGAAAGCTGAACAAACCAGGACTCCGCAGTCAAAGGATGCAGCTTATAGATTCAGTCCAGCAGCTTACTGGTTGCATTTTCTGAAAATCAATGTACCAATGTACCAATGGTGCTAAAGACTAGAGCTCCAAAATCAGTTGGTTTGGATTGAGCCCCAAGTATGCCATTTATATAGGATATGAACTTGGCCAAGTTAGTTCATTTCTGTAAACCTGCTTTCTCATCTACAAAATGCAGGTGATAATGGGGAAGATTATCCACATATGGGTACTTAGCACTGTGCCTGACACATAATAAAGGCTTAGTAAATGGCAACCATTAGTCTTATTATTTGGCCTGTGTTAAAGGGGCCTGTTATTCTGTATCTCATTAGGCAAAATATCATGCAGGGTCATTGAAGTTTTGAAGGAGGGGTACCAGATACTTTCACCATCTCTCTGTCATTTTATTTTTCATTTCAACTCATTTAAATTAAAGAGAGTAAGGCCCTCATTTGTACAGCTCCTATAGGAGTCAAGTGTGTAAAGCTATGGGCGTGAGTGTGGCAAGTCTTCCAAATGAACCCACTCTTTATGTTCTGGATGTAGAGGGCTACCCGCTTACAGCAGGAAACAACCCACTTCTAGCGACTTAACACATGGGGGAGAAAATCTCAACTGTGGTTGGATCTTGGATCGAAGGCAGCAAATCCTTTAAAAGCAGTTAAATCATTTGTCTTCAGAAAATCTTTTGCATACAGGGTGCAAATAGCAGTTTGGTTCTTTTCCTGAGCTTTCTTGAGATGTTACTGACATATAACATATGTAAGTTTAAGGTATACAATGTGACGGCTTGATATGTGTGTATATGATGAAGTAGTTGGACAGTGAGGTTAGTCAACATGTCCATCCCCTCACATAATTATCATTTTCTTGTAGTGATAACAGTTAAGATCTACTCTCTTAGCAACTTTCTTTTTTTTTTTTTTAAGATTTTATTTATTTATTTGACAGATAGAGATCACAAGTAGGCAGAGAGGCAGGCACAGAGAAAGGGGGAGGCAGGCTCCCTGCTGAGCAGAGAGCCCAATGTGGGGCTCAATCCCAGGACCCTGGGATCATGACCTGAGCCGAAGGCAGAGGCTTTAACCCACTGAGCCACCCAGGTGCTCCTCTTAGCAACTTTCAAATATATAATACAGTATTGACAACTGTACTCTCCATGCTTTATGTTAAATTCCCAGAACTCAGTCATCTTACAGCTGGAAGCTTGAACCCTTTGACGGACATCTCCCCATCTCCCCCGCCCCAGCCCCTGGCCACCATTCTTCTTCCCATGAGTTTGGACTTTTTGGATTCCATACAAAACTGAGATCAGTTTTGGTATTTGTCTTTCTCCATCTGACTTACTTCACTTTGCATAATGCCCTCAGGGTTCATCCATGTCATTGCAAGTAACTGGATTCCATTATTTTTATGGCTAAATAGTATTCCACTATAATATACATGTACTGTATTTTCTTTATCCATTCTGTTGATGGACACTTAGGTTGTTTCCATGTTTCAGCTTTTGTCAATAAAGCTATAATAAACATGGGGTCGCAGAACCTCTTTGAGAGAATGTTTTCATCCTGGATTTTATGCCCAGAGGTGGGATTGCTGGGTTATATGGTAATTCTATTTTAACTTTTCTGGGGAAACGCCATACTGCTTTCTGTAGTGGTTGCACCAGTTTACATTCCCAGAAACAGTGTGCGAGGGTTCCCTTTTCTCCACATCCTCACCCACACATGTCATCTCTTATCTTTTAGTAACAGCCATTCTGACAGATATGAGCAATTTAGCTTTAGCTGTTGTTTACCTTTGCCTGGTAACAGAAATATATATGCCCTATGAGGAGATCCAGTAATTCTGAGCCACTACCCAGAGAAATCATTTCACTGCCACATCAGTGCAAGGGCGTTTATCTGTTACCTTCTGAGACATTGTGAGCTCTAAGAGGCTGGTGGTTATCCGGGAATCTCATTTAGGGAGTGAGATTACTCATGAAGAACATTTAACACAATGTTTATAGCTGCCATATGCAACCTGATAAATCTTTCAAATGGAAATAATAATAATTCTTATTCCACATGGTTATTATGGTACAAAATGAATTAATATATGTAAAACCCTAAGAATAGAAAAGGGGCATCATATGTGTTTAATGAGTATAAACGCTTAAGACAACAAAACATCTTTTTATTGCTAGGACTATCATCCAATCCAGCTTGGGGGAAGAAGAAAAGTTAATCAGGAATCAGACTGAATTAGCTTATTTATTTTTAAAGATTTTATTTATTTATTTAGGAGAGAGAAAGAACAAGAGAGCACATAAATGGGGTGGGGGTTGCAGGAAGTGGGAGAGAGAGAATTCCAAGCAGACCTATCTACACTGAGTGCACAGTCTGATGTGGGACTCGATCTCATGACCCTGAGATCATGACCTGAGCCGAAATCAAGAGTTGGCTGCTGAACAGACTGAGCTACCCAGGCACCTCATGGAATTAAAGATTTAATTTAACCCATAGTTTGAACCATGTGAACTGTTAATAGTTGATGACTGGGGACCTGCACACATGGCAATTTCTTAGGGTTCAACCTAATCATTTAATTAAAGTCTTTTTTGATTTAAGCCTTGCTGACTCAGAGAAGAGAGTGGAACTTTCCCACTCTCCCATGTGATGTTATGGATTTCTTTTAAGGGCAAGTTCCTTAGAGTGTTTCCTTCCAGGTCACCATTTTGGCATTTATGTAGCTGCCACTGGATGAAGAGCAGTGCCTCAGCCTCGGGCTTCATGGGACAACCAACTGGGCTTTCCTCACATGGCTAAAGTATATCTTAAACACCTAGTATAATTCTTTTTATCAAGCTCTGGTTAATTAGTGAAAACAAAGTAATAGCAATGTAGAGTAAGATGTTTAAATATTTGTTTTAAATAAAAGCAAATACATGGGTCCACTGTAACCCCTTTCTTAGACTAAAGGGGCTGAATTGTTCTCTTTGCCTGTTCAGAATAAACCTTTTTTTCTTCTCTAAGGAAAATCTTTTCATTTTTGACGGATATTTCAGAAGTCAAAAGGGTTTTGTGTAGCTTCTCATGATTTTAAATTTTTAAAATTTCTTTATTTGAGAGGGAGAGAGAGAACAAGAGAACAAGCATGAGCAGGGAGAGGGAGAAGCAGGCTCCCCCCTGAGCAGGGAGCCTGATGCTGGGCTTGATCCCAGGAGCCTAGGATCGTGACCTGAACCAAAGGCAGATGCTTAACTGACTGAGCCACCCACATGCTCCAACTTCTCATGATCTTAAAGTCAGATTCTCCTGCAGTTCATTTGACTATCAAATTGTCACTGAGAGAAAGCTGTGGGTGCTCCTTGTCCTTGCTCAATGGTAGTGAACAGGATTGTATCTGGTTTGGGAGTTAGAAGATCTGTGTTTAGATTTCAGCTCATCTTAGCCTCAGTTGTCATGCCAGCAGATGGGAGACAATGCTCATAAAATGGTTTAGAAACATGAATTAAATAATGTAGCCAAAGGACAAGTCACATAAAATGCATCAATCACTGTCATTTGCCTTCTAACAATAGCTAGAGCTTATGGAGCATTGGCTGTGTGCAAGTCATGAGGTAAGAATCCTGAATGGACCCACTCGTTTTCATCCATGGAGGAACCAAACACAGGCTTAGAGAAATTCAGTAACTTGTCTAAGAGACATCAGCATGTCAAAGCAAAATCTGAACCCAGAAATTCTAACTATACAGCATATATACTTAACCACTGTACCACTCAGAGATGTTTTTTTTCCAAAACATATCACAAGTTGGTTAATACCATTTGCTTTTACTTATCAAATATTTACAACTTTCAGGGGCTCCTGGGTGGCTCAGTCGGCTAAGCGTCTAACTTCAGCTCGGGATTGAGCCTCACATCAGGCTCCCTGCTCATCGGAAGTCTGCTTTTCCCTTTCCCTCTGCCCCTCCGCCCTGCTCATGCTCTCTCACTCTTTCGCTCTCTCTCTCTCAAATAAATAAATAAATAAATCTTTATTTATAAAAAGAAAATGTTTACAAGTTTTACAATGAAAAACTTTGGAGAAGTGGTTCTCAGCTAGTTCGTGCAGGCATATCCCTAGTGGTATTACAACTTTCTTAAGAGCTCAAGAGGTGAGAATACAGTTCAGGCTCCAAGATCAGGTGTGCAAAAAATAGTTGCCTTTACTTTCCTCTATAATGAGACTTAACTTTCTTCAAGTCCTATTCAGATGTCCAGATAATTGCAGTCAAGAATCCCTCTTGCTTCTCCATTTTATCTTGAATATCTCCATATTCTTTTTTTTTTTTTAAGATTTTATTTATTTATTTGTGTGAGAGAGAGAGCGAGCACAGGCAGACAGAGTGGCAGGCAGAGGCAGAGGGAGAAGCAGGCTCCCTGCAGAGCAAGGAGCCCGATGCGGGACTCGATCCCAGGATGCTGGGATCATGACCTGAGCCGAAGGCAGCCGCTTAACCAACTGAGCCACCCAGGCGTCCCGAATATCTCCGTATTCTTGCTCACCAATGGGGGCAGAAAGGAAACTAGTCCTCCACTGTCACCTGTCTACCTCTTATATCCTGAGATGGACATCTTCTTCCCTGATTGTTGATCATCACACCCACAGATATGGCTCCATTTCAGTGACTTCTGAGCCCCTCTCAAAAGTACAGGACAGGGGCACCTGGGTGTCTTAGTTGGTTAAGTGTCTAACTCCTGATTTCAGCTCGGGTCATGATCTCAGGTTGTGAGATCAAGCCCCACGTTGAGTTCCATGCTGAACGTGGAGCCTACTTAAGATTCTCTATCTTGGGGCACCTGGGTAACTCAGATGTCTGAGTGTCTGATTTTGACTCAGGTCATGATTTCAGGGTCCTGGGATCATGCCCCACGTGAGGCTCCCTGCTCAGCAAGGGAGTCTGCTTCTCCCTCTCCCTCTGCTCCTCCCCTTGCTCAGGCTCACTCTCTCTCTCATTCTCTCTGTCTTGTGAAAAAAAAAATCTTTTTAAAAAGAAAAAGATTCTCTCTCTCCCTTTCCACCTGCCCTTCCCCCTGCTCCCACATGCACTCACTCTTGCTCTCTCACTCTCTCTAAAACAAAACAAAACAACAAGAGTCAGGACAAGTTTGAGTGCTCTTCCATGCCCATCTGAGGTCATGGAAAATTGTGGGATACTGTCTTACAACCTTTCTGCTAAAATAAGTCACACACAACACAGCAAAAGTCATTTGTACCTTTTGCCAGATGGAGATTAGGCGTGTGATGGATTTCCAAAGGTTTTCCACTTCTCTAGACTTTACCCAGGGAGTGAGGCAGAGGTCACCTTTATCCTCAATATTTCCCAAACCGGGGATGGGATGGTAAACGTCTGCCAACCAGTTCTTCAAGGGGAAAAGTCTTGATTTGTCTCAGTTGCCAAGATCTGCAGCGTAACGATTCTTACCATAGCCAGTTCAAGCTCCCAGTGTGGGAACCCTGGAGGTAGAAGTGGGGAGTGACGCCAGGACTCACTCCCACAAGCAGGTGCAGTGGCTTCAGCACACCTCGCCTCACCTGTCCTCCCCACGGGGACTGAGGGGAGTTCCGGCCACCCTCCATGCTAAGCTACAAGCTCACAGAGTTCTCCCAGCTGTGCTAAGCTCTACGTACTCAGCGTGGTAGCTGGTTTATAATACAACCCCTTTACTGGATGTGCTTCTGTGGTTAATCTCCAGGGTAGGGGCATTGCTGTGGTTACAGTTTTCGATATGAAAAACATTCTCTCGCTTTTCTCTTTTTTCTAACTTCCAAGTCCTGTTCAGGTGGTAAAATGCTGCCAGGAGAAAGCGGAAACGAGGTCCAGACAGGAAGTTGCCAGGCATGGCACACCTGTCAGGGTTTGCCCACCTAGCTGCCCCAAGTTCTGTCTCACGAGCTAAGTCCAATTTTTTCAGCTACTAAGTAAAAATTATGTTTATCCTTCCCAGTGTCCCTCATCTCCTTTAAAAGGAGCAATTTTAGGCAATAAGATAGAAAATTACTATCATAGTTATAATTCTTGAACTCTTAACTAGGTGCCTGCATTAAGTTGCTCCCCATGCATGAAATTATTTAATTTCCACAAGAACCATTAGAGACCACGTATTATCCCTATTATTGTTATTACCCCTGTTTATGATCTGTATTTAGCATACTATCAACTAGAACTGAGAGAAATCAGGTAACTGACCCAGTATCACACAACTGGGTAGAACCAAGATTCAAGCATCTTTTGTCGGATCCAAGAACGAAAGCTGTTTAAAATGAACACTGATAGGTGTTTCTTTTTTCTAGCTTCTTTGTTGTCTTTTTTTTTTAAGATTTTATTTATTTGAGAGAGAGAGAGAGAGAGATCAGGAGAGTAGGGGGGAGAGGGAGAAACAGGCTCTCCAATGAGCAGGGGATCATGGGATCATGAGCTGAGGCAAAGGCAGACCCTTAACAGACTGAGCCACACAGGTGCCCCCAGCTTCTTTGTTGTCTTAAGATTATTAAAGAAAATCTATCACAGAAACACTTGTGGAGATTGATTCATTCCCCCAGAGAAATATACGTTAACATACGTTAACACATTGGACTTTGTATCATTGCCGTGTCTGGATAGGAGATGCCTTGCAGAGGGCAAGGAAAAGATATGTTCTCTAGAAGCAATGCCTTGGACCATGGAAAATCAGAAGGCAAAGACAGGTCAAATGTTCTTTAAAGCAGATTGGTTTGGCAGAGGGAAAGCCACACAAGGTTTGTTATATTTTTATTTTATTCTGTGTGAACAAGAACAACAACAAAACCGGCAGGAAATAACACATAACAGTGTGTTGGTGTTATTAATACACACACAAACATACTCTTGCACACACACAAACCACACATACCATATCTGACTGTAACTTAGATGGATATTTTTGCTATTAGCAACTAAGAGAGTTCAACAAAGGGAATCTGTCACAGGAAAAATGAGGACTTGCTGGCTGGCTATGCTGCCCTTATGAGAGAAGAAAGTGTCCATAAATTTGAAAATCCATATAGCATGAGTGGAAAATTATCTTTCTCCTTTTATGGAATTAACAGAAACCAAATAGCCAAATGTCTGGTAGATGACTTTGTAAAGTGCAGTTCTAACGTGTTTAAATGGATTATTACCTAAAGAGACACTGAGATTAATGTGTGTGATATATGTGTAATTTTTGCCTGCATTTGAATGAATGAATGAGTGAGTGAATATATTCATTAAATTTGTAAACTAGGGAGGGTTGATATTTTTCTAGAGCCTTCTCCAATCAAAAGTATTCAGCTTCTACATTTTATTTTTATTATGTTATTATTTAGGTAGTGAATTAAGAACTATACATGTTGAATATTAGTCTCTAGTACTCTGTGTTTTTATATTCCTTCAAATTATAAAAACAAATCTAAATGAAACGTCTTTTCTTGGTCCCCACATTTTGATTCTGAATGATGAAAGTGACAACTTCTTAGATCATTGATCCACGATATTTTCAAAGTCTTAGCAGCGGAGGGGGAGACAAACCATGAGAGACTGTGGACTCTGAGAAACAAACTAAGGGTTTTGCGGGGGGTCTGGGGGTGAGCCTAGTGGTGGGTATTATGGAGGGCACATGTTGCATGGAGCACTGGTTGTGGTGCATAAACAATGAATTTTGGAACTTTGAAAAAAAATAAAAATTCAAAAATAAAATAACCAGAATCATACACTAAAGAGAATCATACATAAAAGTGAATGGATGTGTGTGTAAGCATGCATTTTAAGTTCAAATAAAATGTTTAAAGTAAAAAAAAAAATAAAAAATAAAGTCTTAGCAGCTATACTTCATGTAGCAATTAATTTAAATGATCAGGCTAGGGTACTGGTAGTACCAGGTTATGCTAATTTGCAAGGCATTTTGGGTTTCTTTTTTTAAATTTTTTTATTTAATTAGCCATGATATAGTACATCATTAGTCTTTTATATAATGTTCAATGATTCCTTAGTTGAATATAACACTCAGTGTTCATCACATGTGTCCTCTTTAATTCCTGTCACCCAGTTACCCCATCCCTCCACCCACCTCCCTTTCCTCAACCCTCAGTTTGTTTCCCTGAGTCGAGTCATGATCATATGGTTTGTCTCCCTCTCTGATTTCTTCCCATTCCATTTTCCCTCCCTTCCCCTCTTATCCTCTGCACTATTCCTTATGTTCTGCATATGAGTGAAACCATATGATAATTGTTTCTCTTATTGACTTATTTCACTTAGCATAATCCCCTCCATTTCCATCCATGTCGATGTAAGTCGTAAATAGTCATCCTTTCTGATGGCTGAGGAATATTCTGTTGTATTTATGAACCACATCTTCTTTATCTCTTTCATCTTCACAAAATTACAAGTCATGCCTAATAACGTTAATGGTTCTTTATGGAACCAAAGAGTTAGTGTTGTCATACAAACCTACTTTCAATTTTCTTTGATTTGTCCAGAACCTTAACTGTTTTGACCTAATTTTTTTGACATCAAATGCTAAGGTACTCATTGTGGGCAAAATCTTCCTGAGTGACATGCCCAAACTCTGACTGTAATTGAATTTGTAAGTGTAAAACTTCTACATTTTCCCAGAAAGTACGCCATTTAGGTTAGTTTATATTTTCTTCTTGAAATTACAAAACTTTGAGTTTTATATCATCAATCTCTAAAATAAAAAATGACTTGTAGCAAACATAGGAAATCTTTGGTATTGTTGGGTATATTCATTTAGAGAGCAACCTCACCTATCTTTCCGCTCATCAGTAATTATGGTGGGGTCCTTTACCTCCACATTGCCTGACTTGTTCCTGATAACATCTCCAATTCATGGTTACACCAATACAGTTTGCCTATCTCAGGTAATTGATTCCACCTTCTAGAGTTGCTGAGTCACAAGACTGTAGTCAGTCTTTTTTGCTTTACCACATAACGGAAACAGACAGACATCATTTCACCACCCCTGCCCCATACTGCCTCCATGTGAGCTCAATGTAGGTCATCACAGATAGGGCTTTGATGCCAGATGCCACAATTTTTTTAAAAGATTTTATTTATTCATTTGACCGAGAGAGAGAGGGGGGAGAACGAGCACAGCAGAGGGAGCAGCAGAGGGAGAGGGAGAGGGAGACGAGGCTCCTCACAGAGCAGGGAGCCCAATGCGGGGATCATGACCTGAAGGACCTTGGGATCATGACCTGAAGGACCCTGGGATCATGACCTGAGCCGAAAGCAAACACTTACCCAACTGAGCTACCCAGGCTCCCAAGGTCATTTGCCACAATTTTTAAATCCTTTTTTTTTTTTTTAACATTTTATTTATTTGTTAGAGAGAGAGAGCAAGTGAGCACAGGCAGACAGAGACACTGCCTCCTGCTTTCTAGATTTAAACTTAGCCTCTCTAGAGCATGATCTCCACCCCACCCCCATTATTTTAATGAAAATTTGCCTTTAACACAATAGAACATTTTGAGTAACTGAATAGGGTATATGAAACACCTTTAGAGACCTTAAGCCATGGGATCTAAATCTTGCAGATGAGGAACACAGAGTCAAAGAAGTTTAACCAGCTTGCTTGAGGTAGAGTTGAAATTTGACCATAGGTTACTATAGCTCCAAAGCCAGTAGTAGCTCCTCAACTACCTGAATATCAGAATCATTTGGAAGATTATACACATAGACCCCCGGGCCCCATTTCTGGGCAGTACCATGGGTGGATCATGGAGAGTCTCCCTCTGCAATCTATTATCTGCTATTTGTAGCTTATTTTTATTTTTTAGGTGGACTTCAGCCAAGAAAGGAAACTAAACCAATGTATTTTTTTTATTCAAGTGTAATCAACATACAGTGTCATATTAGCTTCAGGTGTACAATATAATGGTTTAACAATTCTGTACATTTTTCAGTGCTCATCCTGATAAGTGTGCTCTTAATTCTCTTTATCTCTTTCACCAGATCTGCCCTCCCCAGCCCCTTCTCCCTCCCTCTCTACCCCCTAGCCCCCCCACCCCACTCCACCCCCCCACCTCCCCTCAGGCAACCACCTGTTTGTTCTCTGTATTTAAGAGTCTGGGTTTTTTGTTGTTGTTATCTTTTTTCCCTGTTTGTTCATTTGTTTCTTGAATTCCACATATGAGTGAAATCATGTGCTATTTGTCTTTATAAACTAGGGAAGATGCGAATGGTTTAGAGCAGCTTCTCTTGGGCTGCCTCTTCTCCTTTCTGAAGTGGACTGTTTTCTACTGCAAATGATATAAAATCAGAGACTGGTGTAGTGGTCACATTGCTGGGCTTGAAACCGCCTCTGGTGGGTAAGTGGGGAGGAAGTCGATTTCTATGGTATAAATCCTCCCACCATGGCCAATTTCAAATGACTGAGGGCTTAACAACCAAAGGCAAGTTCTCATTTTTCACTCAATTTCCAAGGACACACTGGGTCTGGAGCAAAATGAAGCCATGGATGGGACTAGTGGATGGCACATTTCAGGGAAGAGAAATAAAGACCGTCTTGGGGATGACTACTGTCCCTCTCACTTGCCATATAGCAGTAGTACTATGGGAGAGCTGCCCTCTGCTTGAGGGAGGCTGCTGTCCTCCGGGAGTTGGAGGGGGGAATGAAATATGAAGTAGTGTTATAGGAAGCTTGGCTCTCAACCTGAGAGGAAGAAAAGTGGCTGATCTTTCTATACCTCTACTCACCCCAGGAGAAAGACCCAAACGGTCAAATCAGAGTGCAAGTTCAACATTAGCAAGATACTCCCAGCCTGCTTTTAATCCACAAGTTAAGTAACAGGGGCAGGCTGGCTTCTCAGACGACCAGGCCTGGCGGAACACAACCCCAACTAGTCCGATGACAGACACTGCTCCTTTGCCTGGAATAGCCTTTGCGCAGCTGACTCATCTTGGGAAAGTGAGTGATGATGGCAGTTTGACAAAAACTGGGCCCTGAGCACGCTAACATGACTAATATCACTTCACCTAAAAGTACCAAAAACATATTCCAAAACCAAATGTAAATGATTCTAAGATCAGTTTCCATTTTAGATTATTTGTTCCTTTGGCAAAATTCCAGATGCAGGATCACTATTTTTTGGGTGTCAACAACTACAATAAAGGTAAATAATCCATCCTATTTTTAAGTCCATGAGATGTAAGCAAATATTTGTATGTCATTATGTATAACCTCATAATATAAGATCTTTAACAAACTTACTGTGAATCAATGATTTGGAAAAGCACTTTGACCAAATTAAGCACTTCCAAATAGACTTTTCATTTGTCTTCTAACCAACAGGCATGAATATTTTATATATTTTATCTTCAGTACCTTCTGTGCCTTCTTGTAAACATCACATGTAATATTTATGAAATTCATTTTTTCAGAAAATTAGATTTATGATTTGCAAGATGAAATAAAGAGTAAGAGAACATGTCCTATGAATAAAGAACAGTCAAAAAGTATGCGTTAAATTTTTTAAAATAAGTCTGCCTTGGAAATGCTGTATTTTTTCTATATTCATACAAAGTTATTGTGGACTTAAGTTTTGTTGCAGCTGGACAGCTGCACAAGAAGCAGAACATTTAGTTAACCTGTTAGGAGTAAAATGTTTCTAAAAGATAATTATTTATTCCATGTAGTTAACTTGAAGCTAAAAACTTGAAACACTTCAAAAAACAGAATTGAAATACTTGATCAATTTTTATTTCAAAATGTCTACAAAGTTTTAACTCTCCATTATACAAATAATTTTTCAAAATTGAGACATTATTCAAATGTAAGCCAAAGTCCTTATACAAATAGAATACACACAAAGATCAAAAATATACATATTCTCTCAGTAAATTTTGTTACATAAATAAGAAAAATATATACAGCTCGTATTTTCAATTTAAAGAACAATTGTCTTAACACTGCAACCATATATAGAAGGTATTAAAATAAAAAGAAATACTACAGCAAAAGCTACAGGAACAACAAATTCATCATATGACATCTACAAATCATAAAGATATACATAACAAATCTTCAAGGAATACATACTTCACACTTCGATCTTAATTTTTATTTCACTTTGTTCATTTTTTAGAATATTCTGTGGATAGGTAAAATTCACAGTTCTACCAGCTATCCTTGATACAAAACTTACAGCATGTGAAGAAATCTACGTCTTTGTACTTTGGGATAGGTGTCAAAAGAATTAAGTTGAATTTCTATGAACCTGTGTTAAAATTTTCCAAATAAACTGAATTGGCTATTGAAAAGTCAACCAATTCTTTTTAAGTAGGAAATGGGAAAAAAATCCAAACACTTGAAAAGTCTCAACATAGTAAAGCAATAAAAAAAGATTATGCCAATGGTTCCCTAGACTGTTAAGCAACTCAGCTAGATACACATTTAATTATGTTTTGCCCCAGAAATTCTCCTTCCTTTTCTGAGCTCGTGCCAGAGTCTGAAAAGCCCGGAGACTAGAAGCCGCAGAGCGAGCAGAGATCTCAGATAATCTGTCCTCATCTGCAATGAAAACATTATAATCAGTGTAGAAAATACCTCTAATAAATGTTTTATAACATTAACAGAAAATTAAAGGCATCAAGCTCTATAATGTCAATATTGAATCTGTCAGAAAAAAATTATTAAAATATAAGATATTAACATTTTCAGGATAGTTCACTGTAATATCCCAAGTTTACCATATTTAGAAATCAAATATTTTAATGTTAAATGAGCATTCTGTTTCCTGCCTGAAATCCCACAACGTCGTTACCTGAAACACATGGCCTGTGATTTCAGTATTACTTGGAAACAATTCATCATCATACTGTCTTGTCCTACTTTAAAAAGCACAGATGTTCTAAGCAAAAAGCTTTTATAAGCATTTAAAAAGCAAAATTCTATACCTTAACATAGTGCTAACATCACATTTCCAAAATAATTTCGCTTAATGTAAAAATGTTTGACTTAAGCATGCTACCCTTCATCATTACAGAAATTCCTCATTCTCAGTAAGCAAATCTGTTAAAAGGGTATTTGTAAACACTGTTCTTCTATTAAGAAGAAAACACAGCTGGATTCAAAGTATCCAGGTGTTTGCATTTCAAAACCTAATAACTTGATTTCTAGTTCATTGAATTCTGAAAAAAGTCCCAAATTTATAAGAGGACAGAAAATCTTCAATGTGTATGAACTTATAATATATAGAGTTTTAATTCAAATTTACTTTCACATCCAAAATTTATAAATTCAGTAATTTCATACATTTTAGGATGAATGAAAATAGTAATTTTGATTGTTCACACCAGGAATTCAAAATTTTTCCTGCCACTATTAAAAGCAAATGAATTTGTCAGAATGACTGCTACACAAGAAAAAAGTCCATTTTCCCTAATCATATTTTTTTGAGAAATGAAAATTGATATATGAACATTTGAAAAAAATAACAGTTTTGGGATGCCTGGGGGGCTCAGTGGGTTAAGCCACTGCCTTCGGCTCAGGTCGTGATCCCAGGGTCCTCGGGTCGAGCCCCGTATCAGGCTCTCTGCTCGGAAGGGAGCCTGCTTCCCCCTTTCTATCTCTGCCTGCCTCTCTGCCTACTGGTGCTGTCTGTCAAATTTAAAAAAAAAATTTTTTTTTTATCTTAAATAAATAAATAAATAAATAACAGTTTTGCTAGACCAAATTCCTGAACCTCCAGCTAGCCAGGATGGAAACAGAAAGAGTACTGACCTCAGGTGTGATGCTAGGCATAATCTCTCTTATCTGTTTGCCCTAAAAAAATTCTTTAAGTTGATTTTAGGTCCCAGTTTACTCTTTTGTAAATGAGGATAATTTTACCCCCCTCACAGGGTTTCACAGGTCTAATGAAATAATACCTGTAAAAGTGCTTTGTAAACTATAAAGTACTAATCCAATGTTGAGATCATAATACTATTATAAAATACCATATAATAAAACCTCATACTTCGATCATATGTTATTTCAGTACTGAAATACCTTCATCATTAAAGACTTCATGCTGAGGCAACTGGAAATTGTTCATCTTTGCTTTTCCCACTTAAAAAAAAAGGGCAGAAAAATTAGCCTTCAAAGCCACCTAACAGTATATTATATTTACAGGATAACCTTAGTGAAAGTAAACTGTCAAAAATTTTATTAATTTTATATTTTTTAATAGAAATTATTAACAGATCACTCACTAATTTATAATGTGCTTAACAAATATGTAAATAAACAACAGACAATTTCTAGAATTCTTTACAATGACAATATTGATCTATTCTGTGTTTTTTTTTAAAGATTTTATTTATTTATTTGTCAGAGAGAGAGCACAAGCCAGGGTGGGGCGGGGGGTGGGCAGGCAGAGGGAGAAGCAGGCTTCCTGCTGAGCAAGGAGCCCAACTCGGGACTCAATCCCAGGACCCTAGGATCATGATCTGAGCAGAAGGCGGCCACTCAACCGACTGATCCACTGAGGTGTCCCTATCCTAACTTTAAAGAAATGCAGTAGACTTCTACTTTTACAGACTTATTTATTTATTAGGGGGCGGGGAGAGGGAGAGAGAGTCTTCAGCAGACTCCATGCTTTGGACAGAGCCTGATGTGGGACTCAGTCCCATGACCCTGAGAACACGACCTGAGCTGAGGCCAAGAGTGGAATGTTTAACTGACTATGTCACCCAGGGGCCTCAAGAAATGCTGCAGGCTTCTGTTTAAAGATGGTAGATGGACTACACACATTTACAAGAATGACATAAACCCATAGGACAGAGAAAATGAAAGATAATGAAACAGCAACAAAATTTTAGAAAATGAAAAGCAAAGAAAAAAACTGGGAGTGTGTTATTGTCATACCGAAGCTGAATCCTAAGCCAGCAGAGGAAGGAAACGAAGAGGCAACCAATTTGTTCTCCACTCCTGGCTCAGGCGTAGGAGTACTAAGTACCCTTGAAAGTTGGAGTGGAGGTAAGACTGAACCAGGAAACTGGCTTATAGAACAGTCTGCCAAAGCCTTCTTTAAATTTGCACAGTTGGCTAACTGTTCTTCCTCCCAAAAGAGGAATGGAGGTTTCTTCTCCAAAGCTTTATCAGAGTGACTCTGACTGAAGGACACAGGTTCTACTAAGGGCAAGGGTACCATATTCAAAACAGGGGAATTCTACATATCATTTATCTCTTCAAATGGATAAAACAAGACATCCATAAAATAAGAATAGGATGCTATATAAAGGGAGTATACAGGGTTAAAAAAAATTCTTAGAAATTAAAAATACCGAAAAAACTTTAAAAGTCACAAGAAGGGGTAGAAAACAAAAATGAGTAACCCTTTCAAATTAAATTAAAAAGACAGAGATGGAAAATAGGAAAGGTAAGATAAGAAAATAAGGTCATGTCCAACATTGGAATGACAACGAGTGCCAGAAGAGGAGGAAACAAACAATGGAGGGGAAGGAATTACTGACTAAATAATTAGAGAAAGTGAGGAACCAAGTTCCCCAGCTAAAAAAGTCCACTGAGTACTAGCAAAACAGAGACCTGCAGTAAAAGCTCAGAGCACTGAGTGTGAAGAGAAGGTCCCCAAAGATGCCAGGAGAAAAGAAGCCACACACAATGATCAAAAATAAGAACACAAGACTTCAAAACAGTAAAAGTGGAAGCTAGAAAAGAGAACAATGCCTAATAAAACCAAAGGAAAATAACTTACGACCTTGAATTCCCCATCTAGGCAGCGTTTAGCAATATCTGAAGACATGTTTAGATGTCACACCTGAGAAGGGCACTGCTGGCATCTAGTGGATTGCCTATATGTATATAGGAAAGACTTGAAAGAAACCTCACACTTGAGGCGCCCTGGGGGAGGCTCAGTCCGTGAAGGGTCTGCCTTCGGCTCAGGTCATGATCCCAGGGCCCTGGAATCAAGTCCCGTATCTGGCTCCTTGCTCAGCAGGAAGCGTACTTCTCCCTCTCCCTCTGCCCCTCCCCTGCTCATGCTCTCTCTCAAATGAATAAATAGAATTGAAAAGAAAGAAATGAAAGGAAAAAAAAAGGAGAAAAGAAAAGAAAAGCTCACCCTTACACAAAAGTGACCTGGGTTTATAGCCCAGCTGATTGTTTCAGAGAAGAGACTTTTCCCATTTAAAGAAATCTGTTCCATTAACTAAAATACTAGGTAACATAACTGATTAACATATAGTATTTACTTAAGCCTTTGTACCCATCAATATAACACTTTCATTTAAAAAGACAAAAAGTTAAAACCAAAGTAATTACCATTGTGCTGAAATTCTGCATCTCTCAAAGAGCCCTGAATTCGAAGAGAGGGATGCCAGTAGGATGGAGCACAGGGTGGAGAAGGAGACTGCCCATGTGTGTTTGTTGGATATTCTGGAATTTTTGAAACTGGAGGAGTTACCTCAGCAAATTTGGGGATATTGGTTTCAGAATCTTCCCTCAAAGGCAGGGGATCCACTGTTTTTATACCAGCAGCTGGAGAAGTCAGGAGAGATATAGCGCGACTTTCTTTCTAAGTGACCAAAAAAAAAAAAGATACATATATATGTCTATATATGTATATATATGAAAAAATCAAACCTTTAAACACACAAAAAATAAAACCATAAAATCAATAGGAGAAATTACAGGGAAACTCTATGTAACCTCAGTGTGGGGAGGATATTATAAGCCTAACAACCAATTTTAGTAAACATACTTAGCTATATAAAAATATATAAACAGTAAAAAAATTTTAAATCACAAATTTGAAGAAAATATATAACTTATATATTGACAATGAATTATCATTGCCACATAAATATTTCTTTTAAAGTAGTGAAAGATAAACTAATTAAAAATGGAAAAATATATATATAAGCAAATTATATAGACATAAATTACAAATAGGAGAAATATCCTACCTCACCAGTAATTAAATAATTTCAAAATAAAAGGATCAAGATACTACCTTTTCACTTACCAAATTAAAAGATTAAAAAATTTTTTTAAAAGACACACTATAATGCTCAGTGCTGACAAGGATATGGAAAAATTGGCACTCTCCTAGAGTGTTGTTGGGAGCACAATCTTCCTGGGAGTTGGTGAAACACGGAAAGCTTTAAAACTTTGTGTTCTTTTATCAAACAATAACACTCAGGGAGTATTTACACAAAAATAGATAATATGAACAAAAAAGTAGCTAAAGGACAATTTCCTTACAGCAGTTTTTCAAAATAAAATAATTAAAATATTAGGAATAACAATAGGCATCTAGTTTTAAAAAACTGCTTTCAATAATAAACAGCCGGTATAACTATAGGTTGCATATCATGTTGCCTTTAAAATTTAATGTAAGTGTGTCAAATAAATTTAAAAAAAAAAAACAACTTAATGTAAGTGACATTTAATGATATGTAAATATGTTCACAATTCATTGCCCAGTAAGTAAAAATAGATTATGAAACCTTATCTCCAGCACGATAGACAAATATACTATATACCTAAGGAACTCAAACATTCAATAGGGAGGACAGCATTTACTTTGTTTAGTTGGTCAGTATTTTCTATCTTCCACAATTATGATAATGTATCACTATCCTAAAAGTCCTTGTATAATTTTACTTATTAGGAGAATTCAAATCAGTAAAATTAAACATAGTTCCAAACTTTCCTAATCATTCCTCATAAATGTGGCCTTTACTCTGTGACTTTGGGTTTATCAACACAATATTCAAAAAACACTGCTTTCTGACCTTAGGTATCATTTTCTGCAATTAGAGAATGTACTGCTTTTAAAGTGGAGAAGTCCTGGGGTCTTATCCAATAAACATTTCTTTTTAAATCAAGATCTAAAATAAACCACAAATCTTCCTCTTGCTTCCCTTTTTATAATCATAGGTATTACTTGGGAAAACTATTATTTTTTCTTTTTCTACACAGATACACAGAATTTAAGATCTGTCATATTGGTTTCACTACTGCTAAAAAGGCCTGAGTGAAATCTCTAGAATATTTGTTAACATATGCGGTTCCCAAGTTTAATGTCATGGCTTTGGTGATCTGTTTTTGAGCCTAAAGCCTTCTCATTGGCCTCACCACCGTAACCCCTGCCCCACACAGCCCATTTTCCACTGAAGAGCCCACGTGATTTTATCACGTAAATCAGATCATGTTTGCTGTGTAGCTTTCAACCCTCTCGGGGCTTCCCAGAAGCCTCAGAGTAACAACCCCCCCACACCGCCCGCCCTTACCCAACCTCCCTTCCAAAGCTCATTTCCTACCCTTCTCCTCACCCCAGTCACACTGGTCTTTTTACTCTTTTAAAACTCTCACTGCTGCATACTTGTACTTACCGCTCTTTCAAACTGGAAAACAGTCTCCGCTAATCTCTGCCTGGACCCATCCCTCATTGAGTCAGGTCTTAGCTAAAATATCACCTCCTCAGAGGTGCCTGTCCTGATGGCCCAGTGTAAAGCAACCTCATCCACATCTTGGAGTTCCTTTGTGATTTCATTTGTGCTGAAGTTTTCTTTTTAAAAAATTACCTATTTCTCAAAATGAAAAGGTAAGCTCCATGAGGACCGGGATTTTGTCTTGATTACCAATGAATCCCCAGGCTCTAGAACGGTGCCTGACACATAGCAAGAGCACATTACAGAGTGAATTGGGTGAATGAAAGTGAAATTCCTGATGTCCCCCTCCAAAGGTGATTTCTTTCCAGAGCTCTCTTACTCAGTACATGGCATCCCCCATCCATCCTGTTGGGCGAGGCAGAAACGGAGAAGTCATTCATGGTCTCTTACTCCTCTCCATGATGCAACCAAGCACTGAGCCTTCATGTCCCCCTTACACAATTCTTTAGTTTCATCCACTTCTGTCCACGCCCACCTTCCTTAGTCCAAGCTATCACCATGTCTACCTTCGACTACCCCAATGACCTCTAAGGGTAACCATGGTTTACTCTTGCCTTCATGGCAACCAGAAAGGTCTTTAAATATTTCAATGTTTCCCATTGCTCTCAAGAAAATGATAAAGGGGCGCCTGAGTGGCTCAGTGGGTTAAGCCTCTGCCTTCGGCTCAGGTCATGATCTCAGGGTCCTGGGATCGAGTCCCGCATCAGGCTCTCTGCTTGGCAGGGAGCCTGCTTCCTCCTCTCTCTCTGCCTGCCTCTCTGCCTACTTGTGATCTCTACCTGTCAAATAAATAAATAAAAATCTTAAAAAAAAAAAAAAGAAAATGATAAAAATTTTCCATTTTGCTATCTTCTCCAGACTCATCTTGACCTACTCCCTGCCATACACTATACTTGCCTTTGTTTCTTAGAATCCTATGCGGGCCCCTGGGTGGTACAGTTTTTTAAGAATCTGACTCTTGGGGGCACCTGGGTGGCTCAGTGGTTTAAGGCCTCTGCCTTTGGCTCGGGTCATGATCCCAAGGTCCTGGGATCGAGCCCCACATTGGGCTCTCTGCTCAGCAGGGAGCCTGCTTCCCCCCCCCCCCC